>QGSO01000652.1:0-192112 GCA_011037825.1 Carya cathayensis
AGGAAGTTCACTCGAGCGGAGGCATTAGCCGCTCGAGCAGAAATCAGGCAGAGTTGAACGCTCGATGTCCGCTCGACAGTGAGCTCGAGCCGTTGCGGAAGGGAGTTCGCTCGACGCGCGCTCGACACGCCGCTCGAGCGAACATCGTATAATTTCAGATCTAGGGTTTTTTCCGCCGTTTACTATAAATAAGTGTTTTCTACACTATGGTCGTACTGTACAACACTGTTGGTGAACAGTATTTCGCCCCTCCATTGTAGTGTGATTCCTCAAGCAATAAAATCCTCTGCCTCTACAGCTCCTATGGACGTAGGCAATTTGCCGAACCACGTATATCTGTGTGTCGTGTGTGATTTTCTCTTTCATATTCCATATTTTTCACTTTATTGTCATCGTTTTCACAACAGGATGATTCCTGTCCAGAGTGACATGAATTGGACACTGGTTATAACTCAATGCTGGTAGAGTAAAAACCCTCAAGTTGGGATAGGTTTCAGACCATATTGCATTGTAGAGGGCTCTATCCAACCTCTCTTTAGTAAAAGCCCCCCCATATCACCCATTTGACCAGTGAACTTATTGCCAATGAATCCCAAGTCACATAAACCACATGCTTCAACAGTGGTTCTAAAAGCCTCAATTTGATTGTTGGGATCTCAAAGGACCCCCCTTCTTCTCTCCAAAATTGAGCACCTCATTAAAGTCCCCTACACACAACCACCCTCTAGGGGTCAGTGGTTTAAGGGCCTGCAATAACGGCCAGCTTTCCTTTTTCTTAGTAGTGATGGGGCTGCCATAAAAGCCTGTTAGAAGCCAATCCATGCCTACCTCAACCCCTTTAAACATTAGGGAGATGTGGTGTTGGGTATAAGAGTAAACAAATGCCTCAAATTCCTCATTCCAGAGGAATGCAATCCCTCCACTAAGACCTTTATTGTCTACAACAAAACTGTTTTTGAAATTTAATCTCTCTTTTACTGTCTCAACTTTGAGCCTTTTACACTTTGTTTCCATTAAGAAAACAAAAGATGAGAGATTTTTTTGCACCATTTGATGCAGGTCATGAACTGTCTTAGGGTTTCCAAACTCTCGACAATTCTAACTGATGCCACTCATTTATCTTGGTGGGGTTGTTCAATAGCCTCCACCATGTTTGCATTGCAGGGGGTCTCGTCATCACTTGCCTCAATTTTAATGTTTTTTGTCCTTGTTGCGAGCAGCACAAACAGGAAGATGACTTGCTACTATTTTGTTTCTGTTGGGAAGCGGACTGGTGAGTCTTTTGTTTCTGTTGGGTAGGCCTGAAGTACCCCCCTCCAGTCCCAAGGAGAAGCTGTCAAAGCACAACACAAATCCCTTGCTCTTCTTTTCTAGGAGGTACTTTTCTTGGATTGTTGGAAGGCTTTCACTTGATCAAAGATGAACTGGTCAAAGGAGTTAGTTTGAAGAACTAGGTCATTTGAAACCTCAGACTCCTTTGCTGTTCTGTTGCCATTTCTAGTGTCGAGCATAGGCAATTTAGCATTGTATCCTTCTTTTTTGGTTCAGTAGCCTCCATTCCTAGCATGTCACAGGGTTGCTTGATGAGTATACTAAAGTGCACTCTAAATACCATATTATTGGATTAAAATGCTAAAATGTGTATAGAAATCATAGGAATTAATGTGTATTCTTGAATTGAGTTTCTATTTATGTTAGGATACTCTTAAGCAGTTTTTTATGTTTAATTTCAAAGTTTATAAAAGAGTAAGTCAAGCTCAATTAAATTTAAAGGAGGACTTTCATGGGGTTTGAGAGCAATTTGGAAGAAAAGAAAAAGAAAAAGAAATCACAAAAAGAAACCACAAGAAGTCCAAGTTCGAAATTTGCTAGAAGACAGTCTGGATATACTTTAGTCTTTTGACCGTAACTTTTTACTAACATATTGGATTGATACGATTCTTGATGCATTAGAAAGCTATCTTAAAGAGATATAACTTTGTCTCTAATAAGGATTTCCAAATTAGAACTCTTGAAGCACGTGCGTGGCTACCAAGATGAGTCTTAAAATTTAGGCGGTTTTTTTATACGGAAATTATGAAGACATTAGGATTTCTTTCATACCATATATCAGCATATCATTAGCACGAAATAGAGGGGGAGGAGAGGCACAAGAGGTAGATTTGAAGAGAGAAGAAAATCACTTCCATGGCCACCGTTCCCTTCATCTTTCTCTGGAGATTCTTGTTGTCCATTATATTTATGGGTAACTAAATTCTCAAGTAGGGCTGGGATGAACTTGCACATTAGATGGTATTTCTAATTTTTTTTTAATTTATGTATTCGATTTTCAATTACTAAAACTCTTTTATTTTATTATTCTCAATTCATCGTTGATGTTTTCTTCTCTGACTAATCATAGAATTTATTCTGTTTATGGATTCAGTCATGCTTTTTCTATTGAATGGATTAGTTCTTTGATTATGTTTGGATCAATTATTTATCTATATTGATTTAATTTTTTGTTGCAATATCACTCCCTAGTATATTGTCGTCGTTTGATTTTCTCAATAGGGATCGTAATTTACGTATTTTAAAAGTTGTGAATGATTTTTCAAAGGGCTACATTTGATTTAATTTTGGTTTATAAATCCATACTTTCCGATTGAGAATTTCGGGAATTGAGTTCCCAATTGAGTTATCCAATGAATTAAGAATAATTAAAATACTGGATTTATGCAAGGGATTCATGAAGCTCTACTGTTCATCAAATTTGGGTACTTTTTCCATTAATCACTTTGCTTTACTTTAATTTGCAGTTAAAATTAATCTTTGTTCTCCATTACTTATTTAATATTTTTCATTAGTTTTTTTTGTTCATTCTACTATTCTTTTAATTTGTCTTCCTGTAGAATCGACACTTCAAAACTATGCTACAACTACCACGTTATTCTTTAGATATAATCGTTGCTCTAAAGGGTTTAAGGAGACAATTCCTTTCTTATTCAGCTTTTCTGCACTTTCATTTTTAGGTAATTGTTTTGACTTTGCCATTTCTCCTACTTCCTGCAGGTTGTCCCAAGTAGCAGCTTTTGACTTGAGTTCAATAGAGTCATTGACAGACACCTGACACCCTTCCCTGATTCCTGCTATGCCCTTTTGAGGGTCATCCATGTCCTCCCTCTCATCCCTCCATGGTTGAGAATGAGCAGGACCTTCATCAGCAACTCCTTTATACCTTTTAAACAGCAAGTCACTTTCCCTAGCAGTAGGGGCTCTTAACCATACCCCATATTATTGGTTACCACCCCCACTCGATGCATTTGAGCAAGTAGTTTGATTAAGTTTTATAGTACCACACCTGAAGCACACTAATGGTAGTCTCTAATATTTGAAAGGCACCAAAAACTTCTTCCCCTCCACAATTAGGAAGGTATCTCTTAGAAGGGCTTTGGTGATATCAACTTGAGTTTTGCTACATACAAGTAAAGTTGTGTACTAATCTGCGTATCAATATTGATTTCTTCATACTTAAAGTGGTGACCCGCTTTTACGTGTATTTTCACTGAATGAGTGTTTTTAATTTAATTAATATATTGGTTTATTTATTTTAAATTAATGTATTTTAATTGGCTTTTAATTTATTTGATGTTGTGTTTAATTTATTTTAGTCGTTTTATGTTTTTAATATCGTTTTCGGCGGAACAGTTTTTGGATCCCGGAAGTGAGGATTGGACCTCATTTCTTTTCTTTTCTCTTTTCTTTTTCCCTTTTCCTTTTTCTTTTTCTTCTTTTCTTTCCTTTTTTCTTTCTTTCCTTTTCTTTTTTTTCTTCTTCTTTCTTCTTCCTTCTCTCTCGCGCGCGACGCTCCCTTCTTTTCCCCTTACCGTCGCTGCTTCTTCGACCGGCCATTTCTCCCCGTCCGGCGGCTGTGTCGTACACCACCCCCGCCATTTTCTTCCCCTCCTACCAGAGTTCATCCCCACCAATTTTCAGAGCCATCGGACCAGCCGTTACCGCCACGAGCCCCTGGAAGTCACGGCACCTGCCCTGTTTTCTCCCCTGTCACCAGTTTCTTTCTCCGCCCAGAACTGCCGCTCGCCGGTGGCGTGGCCTACACCACCCACCCAGTTTTCTTCCCCTCTCACCGGTGAACATCCCCACCAAGTTTCACTTCCATCCGAGCCACCGTTAGCCACCATGAGCTCCTCCAAGCCACACGGTTTTTCACCGTTTCCGGAGCCGTCGCACCACCTCCGGCCACCATCTCTTCACAGCTTCTTCCCCTACCTCTTGCCGTCCTAACCCACCTAATTTCAGCCCCGATCCGTTGCCAGAGCAGCTCCCACAAGCTCAACTCCTTTTAGCCCCTTTTTGGCCTTCGACTGCCGTTTCCACCGCCACCCACGGCCAAAGCTCACTTTCTTTAGCTTCATAAATATCTCAAGGCCATTCCCTATCAATTTCGTGCCTTGGTTTGTCCCCGTTCGAAAGTGGATAATTTATTACCCACAGCCACAGTGTAAAATATACTGTTACGTTGCTTTTCCTCCGCCGTTTGCAACGCCGCGAGCTTTCGAAAAATACCGTATAGCGCTGTAAGTATTTTCCAAACTCTACTTTTAGATTTAAATATATTTTGCTCTTACAATTAATTATTAGACTGGTTGGTTGTTTCCGGACTGAGTCTGAGGAGTTCGGGGGTCGAATGGATTGAGGACGGAGTTGTTTGGTTGATGTTGATATTTGTTTGAGATAATTGTGCCTTGATGTTTGCATTGTATAGTGCTCACATTTTCATGCTCAAAAAGGGAAAACTGGGTTTTCGTGTAATTGCATGCATGTACATGTGTTTGTGAATGAAAACTGGGCATGTAAGCGAGAACTGATTTATGGTATATGTGAACGATTGGTTTGACTGGTTTGAGTCAAAGGCACGCGTAGGGATGGTGGCAAGCAGGGATGGTGGTAGAGTCCCGCCTGCGATTCCCGCCTACGGTGCACGACTCGTAGGGATGGTGGTAGAGTCCCGCCTGCGATTCCTGCCTACGGTGCACGACGCGTAGGGATGGTGGTAAGCAGGGATGGTGGTAGAGTCCCGCTTGTGATTCCCGCCTACGGTGCACGACGTGTAGGGATGGTGGTAGAGTCCCGCCTGCGATTCCCACCTACAGTGCTCTGATGTTGGTTAATGGGCCATTTTCTAGGAAAATGGCGAGACTGGTTTTTGGGCCATTATCTGGAATAATGGCAAGGATATGATTAAAGGAAATGCTTTTGGGCCAAATGGGATTTTGGCGTGCGTGGAAAATGTTGTTTTATGGGACATGTGCGTTGTTTTCTTTCATGCATATTGTTTGAGTTATAATATGTTTTTATCTAGTGGTATTTGGATTTTACTTACCTGCGACACCATTTTTGGTACCGTAGATTTTGGTGCAGAGATCGAGGAGGAGGAGGCTGAGCCCGAGGATGCGGCTCCGCCGGAGTTTTGAGTTGGAGTCTATGCTTTGGAGTTGGCTTTGAAACAATATTTGTATTTGTAATATTTTATTATGTATGATTTGAACAGCTTTGTATTAAGTTATGAAAAATTCTGGTACTTAGTTATATGTCTTTGCTATCCATTGCGTGTCTCTTCGTGCACTTCTGTTGCTTACACACACTTGGCACTCGTCGTTAGGATGGGGACCCGTGTTGTCATTAACCGGACGTCTCGATTTCCCCGTGTCCGTGCGTGGGGATTTGGGGGCGTCACAACTGTTTTCAATAAAATGTACTTTTTGACCAATGACATTAAATTAATGTGCAGATTAATGCACAATTATGCTTGCAATTAGATTTTTGCTATCAACTTAGACTTATTAATCATTGGATGCATTCTAACCTTCTTTTTTGTACTTCCACACATATCGATTCAAAGACTATTAAACACTGCTATCGCAACATGATCTATGGTTTTGTCACGTACTTAAGTTTTGTTTGGTTACACAATTTAAACTATCTCATCTTATCAATATAATTTTTAAAATTTTTTATATAAAATATAATAAATAATTTAACATTTTTAAATCTTAAAATAAAAATAATATTAAAAAAAAATATTTTATTTAATTTTTAATTTTTTAATCTTTATCTCCCCTCATTTCATTTTGTCAAGTTTTTCATATTTGCAAAAACGTCTCTCAAACAATAATTTCCATGTAGTTTCTAGGTCGTGTCTAGCTACCTGCAGGCTGCGTTGAAAATCGACGTTTAATTTTACGCGGTTCATTTGATGACGGACTAGGCCGGGTCAAGTTCTCCTTTCACACGTCTTTGGCTTTCTCTCTCCATAGACAAATTCATATCCACACACACAAATCACAAAAGAGTCGGTAGATATCGTGTAAACGATGAAGAAGAAGGAGAGAGAGATTTCGGATAATATGGAGATTACAAGCATACTGCCGGAAGAGTGCATCGCCGAAATAATTTCGAAGACGTCCCCTCCTGATGCATGCAGGATGTCGTTGGTTTCCCGGACATTCAGCTCAGCTGCTGCTTCCAATCTCGTGTGGGAGGCGCTTCTGCCTCCCGATCATCAACAAATCATTTCTGAATCAGTTTCGTCGTCGTCGTCATTGAATATCTTGTCCAATAAAGATCTTTATTTCAGCCTCTGCGACAATCCGATCCTCATCGGCAACGGTAACAGAGTAGGCATATTAAGAATTTCCCTCTAGTTTTGTCTGCTTAATATATGTTATAAGTTGTTAGAAGCACTGCACAATTTGAATATTGAACAAAGGGCAATTTTATATTTTGGGAAAAGAAGGTAGGGATCAAAGGATGATACAATTTTCTTCATTGAGTTTGCTTGAGAAATTGTATATCCTTGACATCAAAGAGTAAACTGGTTCAACAGAGTTTTACAATACATAAATGGAGTGGGAAAAAGAGTTACATGCTGGGAGCGAGAGAGTTAAGGATAATATGGGGAGATGCACCACAATACTGGGAATGGTATTCTCTTGCCGAGGCACCAGTTTTACCCAAATCCAGGTCACTCTCCCCAACTCTCTATTTCTATATCGTGTGTGTGAATTTACACAACATGCTTTGTATATTTATTTAGTTTTTGTTTTGTCAATAAATTACGGTTTACATTATAAGAATCATGTGCAGATTTTCGGAGGTTGCTCATCTTGTGGAAGTGTATTGGCTTGATGTATTGGGCAAGATTGAGACCAAAATCCTGTCCCCAAATACGAGATACGGAGCATACCTTATCTACACTATTGGGGATCAATTCCGTGGGCTTGACAAGCCAGTGAAGTTGTCGGTTAGATTTCTAGATGAGATCAGATGTGATTTTATCAATGCTTATTTGCTATCAAAAACATTCATGGATGATACACCCGAGGAAGAGGATGCACGATTCCCAAGAGACAGAGAGGACATGTGGATGGAGATTGAGATGGGTGAATTCTTCAATCATGACCAGGTAGATAGAGTGGTCGAAATGCACTTGCGGGAGATTGAGGTCCTCAACTGGAAGTCTGGCCTTGTGATCCATGGCATTGAGGTTCGACCAAAAGATTTAAGATAATAACATATAGAATATAAAGAGATCGATGTGGCTTTGTTATGGGTTTGTGTTTTCTTTTTTTCTTGTTGGGTTTGTTTACTTTTGTTAAGATGTTTTTGCCGTACCAGTTGATGTGCAAAGCTTTGTATTCATGTATATACTTCCATTTGATAGGATGATATTCTTTTTAGCTTTGTTTTTGTTACATTGGCTATATAGATCACAACGAAGTCAAGTCCCTGTCCGGAAAAGGTATGGTGATCACAACTAATTTCAAACATGCATTAATCGAGACTTGATGTTTCTATTGATAAATTTAAAACTGGACTAGTTGCAAAGAGCTTTACACAAAGTGAGAGTATCAATTATTTTAGTAAGTATTTTCTTGTTACTAGAATAGCCACAATTCATGTTCTAATTGCTCACATTGCAACCCATAAATTTTAGGTTCACCAAATGGACATAAAGACCTCCTTTCTTAATGGTGATCTAGAAGAAAAGATATACATGAATCAATCAGAGGGTTTCATGGTTCTAGGAAGAAAAAAAGTTTGTAAACTTATTAAATCTCTCCATAGTTTAAAACAAGCTCCTAAACAATTGTACCAAAACTTTGATGAAAATAATTTTATTTTATGATTTTAAGATAAATGAATGTGACGAGTACTAGTATTTATACCCTAAAATAGCTGATGGTGTGTGTATAATGATCTCTTTACGTTGATGATATTCTCATCTTTAGTACGAATATAAATAGAATTCTTGATGTTAAAAAATTTCTACCTTGACATGAAAGACATGGGAAAAGCACCAAGTAATTTTTGGAATTAAGGTAATGACATCTCATGATTGTAAAAGCATATATCAATCTCATTGTATTGAAAAGAAGAAGTTTGACAGATTCAAATGCAAACTTATTAGTACTCTTCTTGATACTTGTTTGCATTAAAATAAGAATCTTGGAAATCCTGTGTCACAATTGAGATATTATAAAATTATTGGTACGCTCTTTTATATTGCTAATTCTATTATACTTGATATTTCCTATGTTGCGAGTAAATTTAGCTGATTCACTAGTACGGCTAATGATTCTCATTGGAAGGCATTGGATAAAATTCTTAGATACTTAAGAGGAACCATAACATATATAGTATCCATTATTTTGGGTATCCAGCGGTATTAGAAACATACAATAATGTTAGTTGTGTTATGAAACTAATGAAAAGATAGAGAGCAAAAGAGAGAGAGATGTTTAGAGAACTTTGTTTTCTCTTATTTCTTGGGGTCTTACACAAATGAGGACTCCCTCTATTTATAGGGATTTCTTGGTACAAAGGATGGTTAGGATTGTTACACTTGTCATCAATCCAATGGTAAAGAGTACAAAGGAGGTTAGGTGTACCTAAAATCACTATTGGGGGTAGGTGTACCTAAGATTACCATTGATGGCTAAATGTGGTCATACAATACAATTTGAACTTGGTTTCTAACACTCCCCCTTTGGATGACCACATATAAAGAATATGCCTCGTTAAAACCTTGTCATGGAAAAACCCAGTGGGAAAAAAAACCAATGACGAAGGAAAAAGAGTACAATATTCTGTATATCGCCAAGTGCTTTAAGATTGCCTCATTAAAACCTTGCAAAGGAAAACCCAGTGGGATAAAACCTTAGCGAAGGAAAAAGAGTACAATCAGCACAAGTCTTCAAGACTTTACTCCCCCTGAAAAGTGCATGATAATATGTCTTCAATTCTCCGTATTCCAATGTTCTGCACAAGCTTCTTAAATGTTGCAGTTGGTAATGCTTTACTGAATAAATCTGCCAGATTATCACTTGACCGTATCTGCTTGACATTAATTTCAACTTTCTTTTCATGAATTGCAATGATCTTCTTGTGTGGATCTGATAGATAACTCACATCCGTATATCCATCTAATTGTAGACTTGATCCAAATAATCACATATTCAGTGCTTCAATTGAACTGGAGATAAGGTACTTCAGGACCAAGAATTTCTCCATTGTCTTCACAAGGACGAAATGGATTTTTCTGATCATCAAATTATTGAGCAACCATTGGAGTACTCAGGACTTTATAGTGAAATTCACCATATTGATCCAAGATCATTGAATTCACTACTCTTCTAGAGTTGTACTCTTCTGGAGTTCTTGTAAATAACATAATTACTGGAGGAGTTATCAAAATTAAGCCGCAAACCTCTATATTCAAAAACGTTGGCCATCTTTTTAGGCCAGACAAGCATCGCGGGATTTTACAGTTCTTACGTACTTGTCAGGCGCCGCAGGGCTATAATGCTACATCTGCTGTCAAGCGCCGCAGGGCTATGATGGTACGCCTCGTCTCTTGTAGAGAGATGCTTCACGAGAGATGCCGTGAATCAATAGAGGTGCTTAGTTTTTCTCTATAAAAGAGATATTCAGCTCATCTTCATTTGCATCTCATCTTCTTCACTTTTCTGTAATCATACTGCATTCTTATTCTGCAATTTCTTTCTGCATTTTTATTCTGCAATCTCTTTTTGCATTCTTTATCTGCAATGGCTCAGCAATCTTCTCATGGCCAATATATAAGGTATTATGCACCTAGCTCATCAGCTGTTCCTGCTTCTACCACAGGTGCTAATCTGACTAATAAGTCAGATGTTGAAGCTATCTATGAGCTTGTAAATCTCGGTGCCCATTACTCTTCAACTATTTATGCATTTTCTCAGAGACTACAATCCAAACCTTATGATTTGGACAAACTCCATGAGAAAATTTCTATCCTTCAGCGACTTCTTCAGGAGTCTAACGTGAAGATAGAATCAATAAAGCAAGAGAATAGAAAATTAAAATCTCTGCTTAAATCTTCTTTTAGATTGCCTACTCCTTTAGACAGAGATGCCATGCAGATTCTTGAAGAACAAGAGCGTTTAAAGAATGAGGCGAAATGCCTCAAATTTCTGTAATTTTTGCTTCAAGATAATAAAATTTCACAAATATTCATATTTGTGTATCTATCTTCTGGTAGCTATTCTGTGTGCTCCATTTTATTTCTCATGCACATTTATCTCCCCCTTGAAACCGAAAGGGTTTTATATTTCAAATTCTTCTGATCTCTTCAGGAGTTTCAAGAAGATTTAAATCATCAATCGCAATAATAACAAATCCGGAATTTCTTAATAAAAACACATGGGTATATTGGATTATTTTTCAAATCCTTCTTTCAATAAATATTCACTAATGCGTTTATACCACATGCGTCCGGATTGTTTTCTGGATGTAACCAGATAACAAGTTTCAAGCATTTTATATCCTTCAGGGATTTTCATATATATGTCATGGTCTAATGACCCATATAAATATGCAGTGACCACATCCATTAACTGCATATTCAATCTTTTTGTGATTGCATCTATAACAGGAGATTATTTTTTCTCATAATCAATCCCTGATTTATGCATTTTTCATGAGCTCTTCTGGAGCCTCATAATCAATCACTGATTTCTACAGTTTTTATGAGCTCTTCTGGAGCCTCATAATCAATTCCTGCTTTCTGCAGTTTTCATGAGCTCTTCTGGAGCCTCAATGACATTTAAATTATCTATAAAAACTGCAATAAAAGATAATATAAATACTGAAAATATATGAAAATAGTATGTTCCACATACGTTTAGCTTGCAGTAGATCATATAAGGATTTTAAGACTTAATAGAATATGTACTTCAGAACTATATGCTTCATGCATACCCAAATTCTTGGTAACTATCAAGTTAATACAAATCTCAATATGATCTCTTTAACTTCATAAACATATCAATATTATTTCTGTAGGAAATATATTCGTGATTTATATATCACATTTTCATTTTATTTATACAAATACCCACTGATATTCAACAAGCATCACCTCATAGGTGTTTGGACTTCAAGTCCATATGCATCACATTATAACAATTCTGCAGGAATTGTTTATTTCTATTTTGACCAATATTTTACGTCGGTATTCTTCGACGGTTCTGAGCTCACTTTATTTATTACTTCTGGTAATATCAAATGCCATCTTATATGAAAATACGTTGTCGACAACGGTTTTATTTCTCTCCATAATTTCTCAATTACTCATGAAATGTAATATCGAGATCTCGTTATTTTTAGGTACCTGTCCCTCTTCAAGGGAAGACATTTCATGAAAACCTCTTCAGGAGGTACTCTTCAGGAGTATTATACTCTTCAGGAGTATTCATTATGAGAGAATTTTTAGATGGACTTTATTGCTTGTTTTGTGGGTACGGCCTCTTCAGGAGCACCGATTTCTTTTCTTTGTTGCTTTTCTCTTTCCGAGATGCTTTATCATTTGTATCAATAGGTCTCACATGCTTTCAGGCATGTCTTATGTTCATTAGACTGCTAAATTTCTTAATTGCCCTGCAGGGACTTCAATCCTCACTAGGATTTTAGCAGCTAGAATATGAGACCTTTTATCTTATTTCATCCATAAATAAATTATCATCTGAACTTCCAGTTCACCTATGATAATCATGATAACGTCGAATTATTTCATCTTATTTGCTTCTGGCAAATTTTTTTCTTTCCACTTCTGGTGGTAAGACTTTATAGTAAAAGAATCTTCTGGTTCTTTTATGGACGTCCATATGAAAATCATTCGACTTATCGTAATTGATTTTGGATGATCAAGATAATCATGAAAAGATACAAATATTCTGAATCATATCACTTTTGATTCATCAACATAATATCATCTCAAAGAGAAAGCTGATAATATTTTCAATACGAGCTTCTGGCTCGAAATCATTGAAATACTATAAATATATTCATCACCACGTCCAATCTTTTGGATTCTTTGAAAACAATTCGTCATTCTCTTCTGGGAATGATATAAATCCAATTTCATTCACTTCAGGGAATGATGTGAAACTAGTAGGACGTGGCTCATGATTTCTTATCAAAATCTCATTATTTTGCTTAGCCACTACAAAATCAGATATAAATTTAGAATATATTATGAACTTTTACACTCGATATTGCTACTTCAGGAGCACATTCGAGGCGTTCATTTTAAACATATATTCTTTAGTGGTTTTTCTCAACACACTTTCAATTATGCAACTTCAGGTGCATAAATCATAATGAGCCTTTTGGTACACATATTGCTCACTTAAATTATCTCACAGAATCAATAGATCCTTTATTATGAGATACTCAATAAAATTATTGATTTAAATCGATCCTTCAGGGATGCTTAATTTCTATTCCAAGATAGATCTTATCATCAATAATTCATAACAAGTATATAAAAATAAATAAAACTTGTATGAAAAATATGTGAATAAGCATAAAATTTAATCAAGTAATAATAATGAATATAACATTTCATATTCATTTGGGAACTACAAATAATATATTGAAACACTTACTTGAAGTATAAGCCTACTAGCTTCAAGATCGTCAGAACCTTCGTGCTGATAACGTGTTATGAAACTAATGAAAAGATAGAGAGCAAAAGAGAGAGAGATGTTTAGAGAACTTTGTTTTCTCTTATTTCTTGGGGTCTTACACAAATGAGGACTCCCTCTATTTATAGGGATTTCTTGGTACAAAGGATGGTTAGGATTGTTACACTTGTCATCAATCCAATGGTAAAGAGTACAAAGGAGGTTAGGTGTACCTAAAATCACTATTGGGGGGTAGGTGTACCTAAGATTACCATTGATGGCTAAATGTGGTCATACAATACAATTTGAACTTGGTTTCTAACAAGTTGGATAATTGACACAATAAATTGTAAGAGAATGAGTGAATATATTTTCACTTTTGATGTAGCAGTTGTGGCTTAGAGATCTTCCAAGCAAACTGTGATTTTACTGTCTACTATGGAGGCTAAATAAATAGATTTGTATACTACTGGATGAGGTAGAGTAAAATTTATTGTCAGAAACTGTACTAGTTAAAAAGCCAATACTAGCCATTTTTGTTCTTTATGGCAATCAAGTTGTGATAAGTATTTGTAATAATAACACTTTAATCAAAAGAGGGGACATATGAGTATCAGACATTCTACTAGAAGATACTTGGTACACATATTGCTCACTTAAATTATCTCACAGAATCAATAGATCCTTTATTATGAGATACTCAATAAAATTATTGATTTAAATCGATCCTTCAGGGATGCTCAATTTCTATTCCAAGATAGATCTTATCATCAATAATTCATAACAAGTATATAAAAATAAATAAAACTTGTATGAAAAATATGTGAATAAGCATAAAATTTAATCAAGTAATAATAATGAATATAACATTTCATATTCATTTGGGAACTACAAATAATATATTGAAACACTTACTTGAAGTATAAGCCTACTAGCTTCAAGATCGTCAGAACCTTCGTGCTGATAACGTGTTATGAAACTAATGAAAAGATAGAGAGCAAAAGAGAGAGAGATGTTTAGAGAACTTTGTTTTCTCTTATTTCTTGGTCTTACACAAATGAGGACTCCCTCTATTTATAGGGATTTCTTGGTACAAAGGATGGTTAGGATTGTTACACTTGTCATCAATCCAATGGTAAAGAGTACAAAGGAGGTTAGGTGTACCTAAAATCACTATTGGGGGGTAGGTGTACCTAAGATTACCATTGATGGCTAAATGTGGTCATACAATACAATTTGAACTTGGTTTCTAACAGTTGGATAATTGACACAATAAATTGTAAGAGAATGAGTGAATATATTTTCACTTTTGATGTAGCAGTTGTGGCTTAGAGATCTTCCAAGCAAACTGTGATTTTACTGTCTACTATGGAGGCTAAATAAATAGATTTGTATACTACTGGATGAGGTAGAGTAAAATTTATTGTCAGAAACTGTACTAGTTAAAAAGCCAATACTAGCCATTTTTGTTCTTTATGGCAATCAAGTTGTGATAAGTATTTGTAATAATAACACTTTAATCAAAAGAGGGGACATATGAGTATCAGACATTCTACTAGAAGATACTTGACTTTGGCATATGTAAAATCAAAAGATAACATTGTAGATACTTTGATGAAAGGATTGGCAAAGTTGAAGGTTATATGTACGTCAAGGGAATGGGATTGAAACCCATTAATTAGGTCACCGGCAATGGAAACCCAACCTATTAGACTGGATATCCCAAGAACAAGGTTTAATACAAAAAACAAGCTACTTGGTTGACTTGAGAGCACTATTAAAATATTATTATTGGTTTAGCCCTAGGGTGTGAGTGCTACAAATGCAATGGCAAAGAAAAACCGAAATGCTTTGAATGAGTCCAAGACTAAGGAGGATTATTGAATTGCACGTACCTTTGAAGGAATCACCTATGCGAGTGTGAATGTGGGGCCGTAGTCTATAGTAATTGGGCTATTCATTAGAGCGGCCATGAACTCAAAACACGGTGCACAACCTTTATGCATCACCTTGGTAGGAACTTGATGATATATGCCATACTATGTTTGAGGATTAGAGAAGCCTGAGTGAAAAGATTCTAGTTCAAGATTTGGTTCACTATGAATCTTTCATATTGAAACATGCTAATACTAGGTAGATGTTCAATGCAAAGTACATAGCCTAAATAATTTTCTTCTAATTTATGTTTAAAATATCTTAATCAGGTGGGGAATTGGAATTTTCCATGGTTCAATGGGTTGCTTTGGTGGTCAAAATTAAAAGGTGTCGTGATACTTGAACCAATGCATGCCTATTGGAAATATGAACCTTAAACGTTGGGCCACCAAATGAGATGTTGTGCCTTTTAGTAAATTAGAATCATTTTAAATGTGTTCTCTACGAATTGAAAAGTTGTTACTTTCCACAAGTGTCATTTCATTGTCTATAAATAGAAAACCCCACCAACGAATTTAAATACTCCAAACATCCTCTAGAAAGTTAGAGAAACACTTCCCCCTTCATTTTGTATCTTTCTTTGTTTGAGTTTTGGCTATTTTATATAAGATTCGATGATCTTTTTTTATGTGCACCAAAAATGAGATTAACGGAAATCGACGTTATTGTATCTTGGGAGTAGAATGTCAAGAAGCATAGTGCGTGTTAAATATTTGGAGGTGATGGAATATACTCTAAGGAAAATTTTCATCACAACGCACCTCAACACCAAGTTCTCTCTCTAAATTTCTCTTATTATTTTATTTATGCTCTAGTTTACAAAACATATGCACATATATCCTATATCTATATTTCACAACAAAAACTTCTAGTGTTCATGGGTGAACGAAGATGGGGGTGACATTTCCAATGGCAAAGGCACTTTGGTGGAATAGAAACTCTAGATCTAAAATGTAGTAACTTGAAAAAAATGAGAAAATAAAAAGAAAGAAAATGGACCGACAGAGGGATGGAGAGCAATGTTGGAGGAAGATTAAGGTTGGTTGATGAGTTGGATATGGGGGTTGTTAGTCTTGAGTATTAGGAGAGGGGCTGGGAAGAGAGCATTTGACAGAGGAGACCGTTAGGTTATGATACACCTAGGTAGATGCAAACCTATTAAAAGCGGAGTTCATACAAACTTGACTTGCTTTCTAGGGTTGCTCTTGAGAATGACACTTAGGTTCTTGTGAACTTGAACCATTTTCTTGATTTTAGAAACTTTTTGAACCATCTAGCTAAAGAGCCAACGTGCTTGTCATTCAAGTTGCTTACTCCAATGAGAAATCATTGGCATCTTTCTAAATGGACTCCAGAAGCATAAGGCTTTTTGTTTGATTTGGCAAAGAAAGCTTACAAGTTGGAGCAAGCTATTCAATCCTCATGGTATGAAGGGCCTTACTTTCTTCGATAGTTGTGATCTTAGTTCTGAACTACTTGGATGGGTACTCAGGATTTTCCTACTAGTTTTAGAATAAGAAAGCTTAATTTTCAGCATGTGGACACCTATTCCCCCGTCGGCATGGCATGAAGACTTGCTAAGGTATGCCAACTAGGGTGGTCTCCACTTCCTAAGGAAAGCTAGTGAATTCGGCAATAAAGTTTGCAAAGGCTTGCCCCTTTATTGCGCCTTTTGGTAGATAGTCAATGTCAAACTCACTGCGTTGGACTGACCAGCTGACTAGTCTTCCTAAATTGTCTGGATTTTGTACTATCTTTCTTAGGGGGTTCTCCATCAAAACTTCTGGCTGCTACCACTAAAGCAAACGCCAGCATCTCCATCCGCAGGTACCTAGCCTTCGCGCCCATGAGTGCATGGCTCGTGTAATTCTCTGGCGTTTGGGCCACTCCTTTTTTGACCAGGAATGTGGATATTGCATGGGGTGACACCGCAAAGTACACATAGAGCATGTCTCCATGCTCGGGCTACCTCAGTAGCAGCAGGCTGGACAAGCATTGCTTCAACTCCTAGAATGCTTGGTTGCATTTGTTGTTCTAGGGATGCATTTTTTGTAGAACTCTGAAGAAGGGAAGGCATTTTTCTATGGATCTGGACAATAACCTGTTTAAAGCTACCACCCTGCCTACTAGCTGCTAGGTCTCGATTATGTTCCTTGGTGGTTTCATGTCTATAATCACATTAATCTTTTTAGTGTTGGCTTTGATCCCCCTTTTAGACATGATAAAGCTTAAGGATTTTCTTGAACCCTCGCCGAAGGTGCACTTCGCCGGAATCAACATCATTCTGTGCTGGCGAAGTATCGCAAAAGATTCTTCTAGGTTGGTTAGGAGCTGAGTAGATTCCTTACTTTTTACCAACAAGTCGTCAACATACACCTCCATGGTCTGTCCCATTTGTTTTTTGAACTTCCAATTCACGAGCCTTTGATAAGTTGCCGCAGCGTTCTTTAAGCCAAGAGGCATGACTTGGTAGCAGTCTAGCCCCTAGTCTATGATGAATGATGTCATCTCTTTATCCACCGGATTCATATGGATCTGGTTATATCCTAAATGGGTGTTCATAAAGCTCAACATTCAATGTCCTGTCGTGGCGTCGATGACTTAGATCCGCGACAATGGGAAGCTATCCTTTGGGCATGCTTTGTATAGGTCAGTGAAGTCTTTGCACATTCTCCATTTCCCATTTGCTTTTTTGACCAGGATGACATTGGAAAACTACTCGGGTTAGTGGGCTTCTCCGATAAACCCTGTGGCGAGGAGACAATCTACTTCTTCAGCTATAGATGCATACTTCTCTGTGCTAAACGATATTCCCTTTTGGCAGGCCTTTTTGCATATTGGGTTGACAAATAGTCTATGCTCAATGATTGTGTTGTAAATCCTAGGCATATCTTCATGATTCTGTGTGAACACGTCCTTGTGTTCGATCAGCAATTGCTTCAAGGCTTCCCAGATGTTAGGGGAAAGTTGTGTACCTACTCGTGTAGTTGTATCGGGTCGTCCTGGATGTAATGTCACCAGCTTAAATGGTTTATTTGCCTTTGCCCATTGAAAATTTTATTTGTCCTGTGCCTTTAAGCCACGATCGAGGAGAACTGGTGGTGGGGCAGTGGTTCACCTTGCGTATGGTCATCGGAAATGCAAACATTAGACCCCCCTGTTTTGAGCTCCTACACATAACATTTTTGGGTTCGGGCTTGCTCGCCCTACACTTCCCTTACTCTTGCTTCTATTGGAAATTTCATTTTAAGGTAGTAGGTAGCTGTAACCACTTTAAGGCTATTTAGGGTCGGCCATCCTAATATAGCATTGTAAGATGATGGGACCTTGACTACCAGAAGGTCAGTCATCGTGGTGGCCTCACATAGCTCTTTTTTTGGCATGACATGGAGGGTTATGGTGCCCACTAGTTGGGTTGCATGCCTAGAGAACCCCTTCAATGGGGTGGGAGAAGGTAGCAACTTTCTGGCATCTATACCCATCCTGACGAAAGCCTTCCAAAATAGGATGTCTGTTGAGCTTTAGTTGTCGACTAGAATTCTTCGGGTAGTATAGTTGGTGTCCAAAGGGTTACTACCAATGCATTGTCATACGGGTACAAGACCCCCTCACAATCTTCTTCCCCAAAGGAGATGGTCGTTGTATTACTGTGCCAGGGGTACTTTGGTGGTTTGTCCGTCATGTAAACTTCTTCATATTTTGCTCTATGGGCATCTGCTCTTCCACTAGAAGCTGATGTGTTGCCCTTAGCAAATCCCCTGGCTATAGTATGGACTTCTCCCAAAGGTGCATTATCATGACTAGTATTTTGGCAAGGGGCATCACGACCATCTTTTCTTGTCGACCATTGCCTTTATAGGCTAGTTCTTGGCCAAGGATTGCGCTCTTGCTCTACTCCTCACCTTGGCTTTACACGTTCAGCGAGCATCTGTTCAAGCTCTCCACTACCTGCTAACTTGAACACCCTCTTTTTCATTGTAGTATAGTCTTCTGTCTAGTGGGTGTCTGATTGATGGTACTTGCAGCAGTATTGCCCTATCCTTGCCTATCGCTGTTCCTTTCTCGAGGACCCCTCTTTCTCTTGTACATTCAAGTTGTTGTGAATGAGTTGGGTTCCTTGTTCACCCCGTGGTGCTTGTCTCTCGTGCCCTCTTATTGGCTCGAGCCGATCTTCTTGTCTCTTGTTCTGTTGGCATTTTTGCCTTATGACTTCATCTCACTTTTCCTTGGTCAATAAGGTCTTGTAAGGTGTCTTCTGCTTGACAAAGTCGTCATTTCTGTCTATAAACTCCCTCAGAGTTTTAGCCTCTCCTTATTGAATTGAGTTAGGTATGTGTTAAAAATTTCTTCCTCTCGTTGTTTAATGGTTAAGAGATATGCAGCAGGTTGTCGGCGCATTCTGCTTGTTATGAATTGCGTTAGGAACTGCTTGGGAAATTCTCTGAAGTTGTCAATTGACCCAGGTTGTAGTACTCCAAAGCAGACTCTCGCCATGCCTTCAATGTTAATGGAAAGGCTCGGCAAGCTATTTCCCCGAGAAAATTGTGAAGACCCATAATACATTTCTATCTACAGGACTTCAAATTTTGGTGGAGTGGGGCAGCTATCACCTCCGCACTATAGGGTAGATCCATGCGATTTAACAGCTGCTCAATCGAGGATGATGTTTTCATCTTTTTGGCCATCTCCTCATATTTATCGACAAGATTGCACAACTCATCATGTAATCTTTTCTTTTTGAACTCTTCGGCAGTTGTCCCTTTGGCGTTTTGTGCTTCTTCTAGATGCTCATTGTGGCTTTGTACTGTGGCCTTGCTGAGTTCGGCTTTCCAACGTTTCTGCTCTTCTTCTCCCTGTGCAGGTCCTCTTTTATTTACTGAACCTTCTTTAATTTCTCTTCAATTTTTGCGAGCTGTGTGTCCAAGTCTGCAGATATGCTCCGCATTTATTTCTAGGCCGTTTAGAAAATGCGTATTTTCGTCATATAATATGGGAGAGAGTCCATATATAACTGTACATATGACTAAATCTTTATATTCTTATGAAAAATTATATATACTAATTTCTAACATATATATTCATCTCAACGTACGTACTTTATAATATCAAGTAATAGTGGGACTGCTTCTTGTAAATGTAATAATAAATTAAAAGTGAATTAAGAAAATTTAGGATAAAAAACAATTTAAGATATAAAAAATAGGATCAAGCTTAAAAACATATAGATTTAAAGTTCTGTTACATACAATCATTTTTTACGTAATCTTTACACACTCTACTGATGTGATTGCCAAAATATTTATTTTATATTAAAAAAGTGATGCAGCCAATCACAATAATAGACTGTACAACAAATACGTAAAAGTGACTATACATAAAACTTTTATTTTATAAAATGGACTGATTATCTAAATTGGAACCTTTGAAGCGCTAGTTTGATCAAAAGGTTTTCAAAAGTTCATTTCCTGATCATGCATCTTTTTAATTTAAATGATTAAATCTTTTAATTTGTAACTGTTAAAAGATATACTCGTAATTAGGTGCACTCTTTTAAGATCATAAGCATATAATAATGTAGCTTACAACGTCATGTCGCACGAGGAAACTTCCTCGTTAAATACGGAAATTTCAAGCCTAACCCGGAACACGTAAGGTGCTGAAGAAGATTTTTGGAAAGTTAATATATATATATATATATATCAGAAACTTCTGTGTTATTCACGGATTAATTTTATATTTATACGAAAGTCCACAGCGCTCTCTCTCTCTGTCTCTCTCTATCTCTCTCTATCTATTCAAAGACTATTAAACACTGCTCTGGCAACGTATGATCTATGGTTTTGTCAAAGTCTTTAGAATTGCTAGAACCAAAACCCAAGTTTTTGTTAATGTCACGAGAATTTGTATTTTCTTATTCCTTTTACCTCTAATATTTATATTGAAATATCCATTAATTATTTATATATTAAAATATTATTAATTATTTAATAATTTAAATTATTTATTTTTATCATCTTTTACCATTCTACCAATTATATGTTAATTAATAATCATATTCTAATTAAATTATTAATTTTAAAAAAATCATATTTTCAATGATCATTTAATGCTAATAGATAACCACAAACATCTAATTAAACTCATATAAAATTCTATATAAATGTCTTAAATACAAATCAAATTTCTATATTTCCCATCTAATTATATTTTTTTGCCAAATTTTCTTATATCTAGCAATCATATATACTATATTTTCTATCCAATCATCTTCTTTTACCAAACTTTACATGCATATTTGTGAAAAAAATACTAAATTAAAGATTGTTCCCAAAAGAAATAACAAATTAATAATCTTGGATCCAAAACTTGATTGAACTAAATATTATTCCCAAAAGAAATAATAAATTAAAAATTTGCGTGATGAACTACAGTTTTTTTTTGTTTTTTTTCGAAAGAGTCATGAACTACAGTTTAAAGCAAATATGATCACGACTTTGCATATACTATAGCTAAAATTCACTTCACTTTGACCATTGAACGAGAGTGCTTCACACGTCAAGTTTTGCATATTTGCAAAAACGTCCCTCAAACATTAAATTTCCATGCAGCTTCTATGGTCTTGCCTTGCGTTGAAAATCGACGTTTAGTTTTCCATGTAGCTTCCTTTCACATTTCTTGGTCTCTCTCTCTCTCTCTCTCTCTCTCTCTCTCTCTCTCTCTCTCTATGTAGAAAAATTCATATGCACACACACAAATGAGTCTGTAGATATCGTGTAAACGAAGAAGATGAAGAGAAAGATTTCGGAAATTATGGATATTACAAGCGAACTGCCAGAAGAGTGCATCGCCGACATAATTTCGAAGACATCCCCTCCTGATGCATGCAGGATGTCATTGGTTTCCCGGACATTCAGCTCCGTTGCTGCTTCCAATTTTGTGTGGGAGGCGCTTCTGCCTCCCGATCATCAGCAAATCATTTCTGAATCGGTTTCGTCGTCGCCATCATTGAATATTTTGTCCAAGAAAGATCTTTATTTCAGCCTCTGCGACAATCCGATCCTCATCGGCAACGGCAACAGGGTAGGCATATTAAGAATTTCCCTCTAGTTTTGTCTGCTTAATATATATTATAAGTTGTTAGAAGCACTGCACAATTTGAATATTGGAAAAATGGCACTTTTATATTTGGGAAAAGAAGGTAGGGATCAAAGGATGATACAATTTTCTTCATTGATTTTGCTTGAAAAATTGTATATCCTTGACATCAAAGTGTAAACTGATTCAACAGAGTTTTGCAATACATAAATGGAGTGGGAAAAAGACTTACATGCTGGGAGCGAGAGAATTAGGGGTAATATGGGGACACGCTTCACAATACTGGAAATGGTATTCTCTTGCCGAGTCACCAGTTTTACCCAAATCCAGGTCACTCTCCCCAACTTTCTATTTCTATATCAACGTGTGTGTGAATTTACACAACATGCCTTGTATATTTATTTAGTTTTTGTTTTGTTAATAAATTACGGTTTACATTATAAGAATCATGTGCAGATTTTCGGAGGTCGCTCATCTTGTGGATGTGTGTTGGCTTGTTGTATGGGGCACAATTGAGACCAAAATTCTGTCCCCAAATACCAGATACGGAGCATACCTTATCTACACTATTGGGGATCAATCCCATGGGCTTGACAAGCCAGTGAAGTTGTTGGTTAGATTTCTAGATGTGATCAGATGTGATTATATCAATGCTTATTTGCTATCAAGAACATCCATGGATGATGCACCCGAGGACGAGGATGCACGATTTCCAAGAGACAGAGAGGACATGTGGATGGAGATTGAGATGGGGGAATTCTTCAATCATGACCAGGTAGATAGAGTGGTCGAAATGTCGTTGCGGGAGACTGAAGTCCTCAACTGGAAGTTTGGCCTTGTGATCCATGGCATTGAGGTTCGACCAAAAGATTTAAGATAATAACATATATAATATAAAGAGATCGATGTGGCTTCGTGATGGTTTTGTATTTTATTTTTTTTCTTGTTGGGTTTGTTTACTTTTGTTAAGATGTTTTGTGCCGTACCACTTGATGTGCAGAGGTTTGTATTCATGAATATACTTCCATTTGGTAGGATGAGATTCTTTTTAGCTTTGTTTTTTTTTTTTCATTGGCAATATAGATCACAACGAAGTCAAGACCCGGTCCGGAAAAGGTATGGTGATCACAACCTTACCATACTAATTACAAACATGTATAGCACATTGAGTTCTTGAAGTTTATGTTGGTGCAATATTAAGCTTCCGGAGCGGTAGAGGCTGTGCTAGTGGTGTACATCTATGGCTTTTGCAGTGAAATAAATGCAGAAAATAAAGATAAATGAACTATATTGAATGTGGTTCAACACTAAATTTTACGTGCACGAGTCATGGCCGGAGAATTGATTCTGAAAAGTCAAATATGAATCAACTTTTCTCGTCTTCTCTTGAGTACTATCTATTTCAGTAGAGAAGAAGAAACCACGAAAGAGGGCAAAGAAGCTAAAGTCCATTTTTAATTTTGTCGGTCCATTTAATTTGCCGCCCTCTACCCTACCAGCTTTAAGCCTTTAAGTTCGGTCCGTTCATTGCTGTTTGACTTTTCTTCTCTCTTTTTATTCTTTTGATTAGGAGATACCAATTCTTTATTTTCCTCTCGATTGGTAAGTTTCGTGTATATGTTAAAAATTTTGAATTTTTATTTTTAAATTTAGTGGATGATTTTTAAATTGAGTTAAGTGTTTTAAAATCTTCTAAATATTTTTAGAGTGCAAAACTTATTTTAATGGGTGTATTTTAGTATTATTGGACCAAACCTAATTTTCAAATAAGCCTATTTAATTTTGAAACTCTAAAAATAATATAATTTTAAAAAATCATTTTATATAAATGATTACAGTTTTGGGACAAAAACCCAAATTCCCTCCCCCTTCTTTCTTCATCTCTCTCTTTCTTTTTCCCCTTCCCCGCGTCATTCCCCCAATACATGACTTCCCCACTTCCTCCTAGCCTGTGATTCCGTCGTCGACAGCATAACCTCCTCGAGCACCCTGTTGCCGACCAACCATCCTCTCCTCTCCCTCGACTTCTATGACGCCCTCAGATTTCCGTTTGGGATCGGACGGACATCTGAAGCGTCGGGACATGTAACACAAGGTTACCTGCCCCCGTACATGATATATAGGATGCAATGTTCCTAACATGCATCTAGCATTATGCAATATTCGCAGCGGATAATTCTTTTTTTTTTTATACTATGCACCGAACTTATAACATCCCAAATAATTAAAACATAATCCATGCATACTAAAATAAATAACCACGATTACAGTACGGGTATCAGAAGACTGTAATCTCAAAACATGGTGACTAGACTCTATATTACAGTACCAAAATACACTTATTGAACCAGTTCATCGAGTAACTCGCGTAACTCAATTAACAAGGTTAGAATACTGTCCCAAAAGAAACTAACTATAGAAGCTGAAAACTCTGCATCGCATCTGCGGCGTCTAGTCAAACATCCTCCAGCCTATCGGTATTTGCTCCTTGTTCTGAACCTGACACATCGCCTACTATTCGGGAAAAAATGGTAGTTGGGACTACCATGGTGAGATTTGATTACAAATCTAAGCAAGTTAACAGAAAACTTTCACAAAGGTTAATGATGTATGCATAGAAATAAAGGTATGAATGCACCATCAAAATTGAAAGTAAACATAACATAACTTGACATAACATGGCATAAAATAATAAGCATAATGTGACATGACATAACATGGCATGAGTTGACATAATTGAACTGAAACAGAAGCTTAGCTTAACGTGACATGAACTTAAATCATAGCATGGATGTGAACTTGAAACATAACATGTACTTGAACTTTAAGTTTAACATGAACGTACACATAACGTAACGTGAAATATGACTTGAACATGAAATACATGAACTTGGAATCTTATTTAATTGTCTTGATTAATAACGTAACCATATGGGTGCTACACGGGTCCCCTAGAGCCGTGTGTCCCTGCCGATTACCGCATCACAACACAGGTATCTAGACCAGCTGTGAGTGCGTTAATACGTACTCCACAGTTGTTGTGGCCCCACGTATTCTACGTGTCACAATTGCTGTGTCTCACGTAGTGTATGCTCCACAGTTGTTGTGGCCCCATACTTCATGCTCCACAGTTGTTGTGGCCCCATGAATACACGTAACATAAAATATGGCACCATCGGCGTTAGTGCCTGGCGCGCTCCGGTGACCAGTTACTTAGGCCCCATTCGCAACCTGTTGACTGTACTTCGTCAACCCAGGGAATTTCACACCTATTTAGACACTCCAGCGTGAACAAAGGAGTTCCACTAGGATATTACCCCATCCTAGCATTTAGGGTCGTGATTGACATGAATAACTTAACTTGAACATGATCTGAAACTTATATGAACTTTACATAAGGTGAACCACGCTTGAGTCCGTGGCACCGCATAACATAACTTGTGGTGAACATGCTTAGATCCGTGTCACCCTTAACATAACTTGTGATGAACACGCTTAGGTCCGTGCCATCCTTAACATAACTTGTGGTGAACACGCTTAGGTCCGTGTCACTCTTAAATATCTTATCTTTCTTAATACATGAGATATTATTTAATATCATGAACTTTTCTAACATGGCGTATACTTGTAAATGGCACAATATGATTTAAACATAAACATTCCATGACATACATGTAACATATGACATACTTAACATGGCATACTTATAACATACAACATTGCATGACATAAAAGATTTTGTAACAGATAAATATTCATAAAAGAATAAATCATGCGTAACAGATAAACATGTAATGACATGACATATATGATAACATACATACATAAATTGTAGTTCCCTTACCCATCATACATACACAATAAACTGATAGTAAGTTAGAAGCTAACTTACTCAGATCGTCGGGTTCTACGAGAATAAAGTGTGAAACACGAGGAACTGTAAAAGGTCATTCTAAAAGTTAGAAATTTAATTACTAACAATTAGAAACATGAAAACAAGCTAACTTAGAGTAAAATTATCATTTTACCCTCTACATGTGGGAAAACGACCATTTTACCCATAACTTAAGGATTTCACATCCTAACTCCAAAAATTTCCAAAATTTACATTCCTCATGTAAATTTTGTCTTAAACTCAAATATTAACTCAGAAAAATTTAAGACAAAACACAACTATGAAAAACACACTATGGCCGAAACATCCATAGGCCATTTCTCTTGATTTTTGTTGCAATTCCTTCCAACTTCAAAACTCATGCTTAAACCAAAATTTTGCACCAACCATCTTCCAATCCTAGGTTTAAAACCATACTTAAAACATCCATTTAGAAAAGACTTATAATCAACACCAAACTTGTTTTTGTAAAAAGATCAAAACACTTGAATCACAAGCTTTGTCCTTAAATCAAAACATCACCAAGAATTCCAAAAAAATCAAATCTTACTTCTAACATATTCATAACATCATCCTCAGATAAACCATGCTTTAAATCATCAAACTAAAGTCACCAAAATCACAAAAATAACACTTGGAGTTTTTGATTTTACACTTAGTCCAAAAACAGAAACTTTTTCTTAACTAGCTTTGATAAATCTCTTGATCAATGGCTTAAGAAGGTGAGGTCTTTGAAATAAAGTATCACATGGTTTAAAAACGTGTCTTAAAGAATATCCAACCATCAAAATTAAAATCACATGGCTAAAACCCAACAAAACATGGATCTAACCTAAAAACATCAAATCTTAGGCCTAACCGAAATTCTCTTGCATAGAAAAATCATATCTTTTAAACTAATGCTAAATATCTCCAAAATAACATCCTAACATGAAAATAAGAGACTTATGATCATCATATAAAATATCAAAGCCATTAGAGTAAGATCAAACCACGAAATATTCAAACTTTCTCCAAATAAAAACTGTTTTTCCACTTCCAGTTTTCGAGTTTCTAGATCTAAGAAAATATATCATCAAAAGCTTTATTCATGCAACAAAACTTCAATGAAAACTCTTAAACACATTCTAACAACACTCCATAAAATTTTCGGACCAAGATATGCCCATTAGCTTGGTCAAAAACTCCAAAACATAACATACTCTCCAGATTCACGCCCAGAATGACCTTTCCATGGTTACAAATACTTTTGACTGACCAAATGACCATGGAATGATACGAAAAATATATCTACGGAAACTAGACTCAAAGAGGAACAACTTTTATGAAGGAGTCATTGTGTAAAAATACTTACAAAGGGTCGATAATCTCCACACAAAAAGACACAGAAATCTGCCCGAGAGAGCTCTTTTGGGTTTCTCTCTAAGAACGGGGTGAAGAAATGATTAAAGTGAAGTAAGTGAGTCTTGCACGACTCAAGCCTTCTTCAGGGGGAATATATAGACCTTAAAAATCATTGAGTGGAGGTGTAGACATGTGATAAGGTAGAGGATAGTGGGGGGCAAAGGACAACCTACAAAAGCTATGAGACATGGGACTTGATGGGGTGGGTTCCTCCATATTATTGAGTGCAACTTGATGCAATGAATGGTCTAACAAGTGGGGGAGGAAGCTTCTCCAAGGAGCTTTGCCAAGGTGGCCAAATTCGTGGGCCTTAGTGGGCCTCAACCAAGTGGACTTCAATTTAGGGTTTAAATGAGATTTGGTTAGGGTTTGAGATGCTATCAAGCCCAAATCCAATTTTTCTTGGCCCAAACAAATTTCCAAGGTTTAAAATGTTGGATAAAGATGTCATAATAAGAATTTGAGAAATTAATAGCATGTGGAAGTGATTTAATCAAGTGATTAAACACAATGCTAGAAATTGGATCAAAAGGGCTTGAAGGCCAACTTTAGGGTTTGGGGAAACCCTTTAGGGTTTCGGTTTCAACCAAGTTTTTGGAGTTTCAAATAGATTCCAATCATTGAGGGTTTTCACTGACTAAAACCTAAGCGATTAGTCGATTCGTGAAAACTTACGGAGTTTTCACGAGATTTCTAAAGTCTATAGAAATTTCACCATTGAATTTCTAGCGGGCTGTTACAACTTCACCCTCTCCTCGTGGATCTCTCTCTCTCTCTCTCTCTCTCTCTCTATATATATATATATATATATATATTAGGGCTTTGCTGCTGCCATCCTCCACGGCACAACACCATGTGTAGCCAGTAGGTTCTCCACCTTCGTCCTCCAAGCATAGTAAATCGACATGCCAATTGCAACGCCTCTCCCTTCCTCTTGAACCCCTCTTTCTCTAGATTCCCCTCTTCTCCCTCACAGTTTCCCTTCATCTTAGCCATGACAGCACTGCCCAACGATGGAAGCTCAACCACAAGCCATCGTGAATAGCAACATCCAGGAAAACACCCAACCCCCCAACAACTCTGTTTCCCTCTCTATTTCCCTCTCTCTATTCTCTCCTCCCTCAGTCAACTACTAGCACACACACAACCTCTCTCTCTCTCTCTCTCTCTCTCTCCACCATGCATGGCAAGCTCAACAACCACAAACAGAGCCTTAGTGCTAGCCAGCTCCCCACCACCAAACTCCTTCAGACGCCATCTCATAGTCCCCTATTTTAGCAACCTGAAAACAAAGCACCTCTTTTATATGGGCAAGTTTTATATAATTATATAGTATAGTGTTGGACTTCATGGATCGTGGGAGGCCATGGTTGAGATTGTGAAGCTATGTGATTGTGATGTGTTGGTTATGATAGACTAAGAAAAAGTGGGGTGTAGTTTGTGATGTAATTGTGATGTGGCTATATATTGTGCGAAGTGATGAGATTATTGTACAATTTATGACATCGTTATATACTGTGTGAAGTGTCGGGATAAGCTATGTAGTTGGAGGTGTTGGTAAAGTGATATGTTTGCTGTGAAATTGTGAAGTGTGATGATTGTACGGGGTTGATAATTTGTGAAAGCATGAGTTTATGTGGTTGTGGTATATGAAGTTTAAACCTCCAATTTTGTACATCAAACCACTAGAAATTAGTGTGTACTGGTAAGCCACCTCCTCAAGCTTTAACCAACATGAACTAGATAACACCAAACAAACAACAACACCGTCCAATCATCATCTCGGTGTCCTTTTAAAGACAAAACCAAGCTCCAACAAAACTACTGGAGGCTTAGCCCTTGGAACACCAACACATCTATAACACAGTACTAGAAATTTCAACTCACTAGTCTTTACACATTAAGCCCCAAAGTCGACACTCTCTTCCTTCTCTTAAGTTCTTCTTCTACCTAGAGTGTTAAAACACATCTTTAAAACATGGTATGTACAAAACAACAACTCTTCCTTAGTAAGTTCTTATTTCCCTTTTATTAATTGAGTTGGATGTTAGTGTTGTGATTAAATAAATGTGTAGATGGTATGTAGTGTCATGGGTTGGATTTTTAAGTGAAATATGACTGAAATTGAAATATCAAGATTGGTGAACTGTATGTTGAACTTAGATTATAAATGAGTGTGGTACATGTATAAATTGGTTGGATGTATGTATCAAACATATGTACCATATATATGTAATAGATAGTGTAACAGCCCGCTAGAAATTCATTGGTGGAATTTCTATAGACTTTAGAAATCTTGTGAAAACTCCGTAAGTTTTCACAAATCAACTTATCGCAAAAGTTTTAGTTCGTCAACATAGTCAATGTTATCACTCACTATGTTACCAGAAATACGATTTTAATTGTTTGAAGTAGTTAGAAGTATCAAAATATATTATGGTCTGCGCCACTAAAACTAATTGATTATTTAGGATTTTATGGCGCAATAACTCATTTTCATAATTTCGGACGAAATGCCTGTTCGAAACTATGAAATTATTTTTAGGGGCACTTTGGGGTTGAGTTTTGGTAAACGATTTTCAATGTAGGTTAATATGAATATTTAGGATTTTTTAGTACTAAGTTTATTATGCATTTTTTGGAATGAATAGTAACCTCAATAAGCGTACTAAGTGCAGTGTCTTCAAAATCACAGTGTGAAATGTCCAAATTAGGTTAGAGAAGTTTTATTTGGGCACTTGGCAAGATCTTAGCCACATATAGTGAATAGTATTAGAAATTTGACACAAAGAGGAACCATTAGGTGGATTTGTGAAGGAAATCAAGGTGTGAGATTATGCCACCTAAGCAAATTTTTTTTCATTTGATCAACCAAATTGAGCCAGATCAAAGAGGGTTTCAACCCTAGTGAAACCCTAAATGGTTGGAATCCAATTGAAAACCTCAAAATCTTGGTTGAAACCGAAACCCTAAACATTCCCCAAACCCTAAAGTTGGCCTTCAAACCATTTTTGATCCAATTTCTAGCATTGTGTTTAATCATTTGATTAAATCACTTTCACAAGCTATAAATTTCTCAAATTCTAGTTATGACATCATTATCCAACCTTTTTAATCTTGGAAATTTGATTGGGCCAAAAAAAGTTAGATTTCGTCTTGATAGCATCTCAAACCCTAACCAAACCCCCTTTAAACCCCAAATTGAAGCCCCCTTGGTTGAGGCCCACCAAGGCCCATTAATTTGGCCACATTGGCAAAGTTTCTTGAAGAAGTTTCCTCCCCCACATGGCAGACCATTCACTGCCCTTGGCTGCATCCAATAGTGCCTTGATGTGAAGGAGAACCCACCTTATCAACCTCCATACCTCACAGCTTCTACAGGCAGTCCTTTGCCCCTCACTATTCTCCACCTTATATCACATAGCCACCTCCAATCAAGGATCATTCAAGTCCATATCTTCCTCCTCCAGAAGTCTTGAGTCGTACAAGACACACTTCCTTCCCTTTCATCACTTCTTCACCTCGTTCAAAGAGAGAAACCCAAAAGAGCTCTCTTGTGACGCCCCCAAATCCCCACGTACGGACACGGGGAAATCGAGACGTTCGGATGGTGACAACACGGGTCACCACCCTATCGACGAGTGCCAAGTGTGTGCAAGCGACAAATGTGCACGAAGAAACACGCAGCGGATAGCAAAGACATATAACTAAGTACCAGAATTTTTCTTAGTTTAATACAAAGCGGTTCAAAACATACATAATAAAATATTACAAATACAAATATCGATTCAAAGCCAAGTACAAAGCATAAACTCCAACTCAGAACTCCGGCGGAGCCGCATCCTCGGGCTCAGCCTCCTCCTCCTTCTCGATCTCTGCATCAAAATCTACGGTACCAAAAATGGTGCCGCAGGTAAGTAAAATCCAAACACCACTAGATAAAAACATATTAAAACTCAAACAATATGCATGAGAGAATGCCAATGCACCAAAACCCATAAAACCATATTTTTCCACGCACGCCAAAAAACCCATTTGGCCCAAAAACATATCCTTTAAACAAAACCTCGCCATTATCCCCGATAATGGCCCAAAAACATAACATTTCCAACTGACGCCAAAAGTCTCATTTGGCCCATATCCAACTTAAACCATTAACCAATTAATCCGTATGCACCATGACCTCTCCTAGGGGTCATCCGCACACCCTGGCTCCTGTGCCACACCGCGGATAATGACCACGCGTATGACACCTAAACGAGCGATATCCAGTTCTGCGCCCCGCGCCTTCGTAGCCAAGCATCCTCTAGCCCTCGCCAGCGAAGGGCCACGGAGTCGGTGCGTAGAGCGATGCCCAGTTCCACGCCCGGCCCGTTCGTAGCCAAGCATCCTCTAGCCCCCGCTCCCGTCGTCGCCCAGCGACAACTCAGGGGATATCACTCAGTATATTACGCTCCCGAGTGACCAGAGGAGCTCCACCGAGATAATAACCCATCCAGGCTTGGGCTCGTGAGACACATGCACCCGAAAATCCATTTACGCCAATAAAATAGGATTTTTCTCAATTAAAATAAAATGCACGTGCATGCACCATTTAAATGCAATCTCAATGCACAACACAACCAACCAACCATAAATCAACAACCCAAGCAACTTCGTCCTCAATCCATCCGACCCCTAAACTCCTCGGACTCAGTCCGGAATAAACCAACCAACCAGATAATTTATTGTAAGAGCAAAATACATTTAAATCTAAAAGTAGAGTTTGAAAAATACTTACAGCGCTATATGGTATTTTTTGAAAGCTCGCGGCGTTGCAAACGGCGGAGGAAAAGCAACGTAACAGTGTATTTTACATGGTGGCTGTGGGTAATAAATTACCCACTTTCGAACGGGGACAAACCAAGAAACGAAATTGATAGGGAATGATCTTGAGATGTTTATGAAGCTAAGGGAAACGAGTTTTGGCCATGGGTGGTGGTGGAAATGGCGGTCAAAGGCCAAAAAGGGGCTGAACGGAGTTGAGCTCATGGGAGCTACTCCGGCAACAGATCGGGACCGAAATTAGGTGGGTTAGGTCGGCAAGAGGTAGAGGAAGAAGCTGTAAAGAGATGGTGGCCGGAGGTGGTGCGACGGCGCCAAAATCGGTGAAAAATCGTGTGGGTTGGAGGAGCTCGTGGTGGCTAACGGTGGCTCGGATAGAGGTGAAACTTGGTAGGGATGTTCACCGGTGAGAGGGGAAGAAAACTGGGTGGGTGGTGTAGGCCACACAGCCGGAGAACGGCGGTTCTGGGCTGCGAAAGGAACCGGTGACAGGGGAGAAAAACAGGGCAGGTGCCGTGACTTCCAACCGTGCGTGGCGGCTAACGGCTGGTCCGATAGCTCTGAAAATTGGTGGGGATGAACTCTGGTGGGAGGGGAAGAGAATGGTGGGGGTGGTATACAACACAACCGCCGGACGGCGGCGCACTTTGCGGCCGAAGTGGCGGCGACGGTAAGGGGAAAAAGAAGGGGAGAGCACGGGGAGAGAGAACCGGGGAGGAAAAAGAAGAAGAAAAAAGAAAGAAAGGAAAGAAAAGAGAAGAAAGAAAAGGAAAAGGGAAAAATAAAAAGAGAAAAGAAAAGAAATGAGGTCCAATCCTCACTCCGGAATCCAAAAACTGATCCGCCGAAAACGATTTTAAAAACCGTAAAACGATTAAAATAAATTAAACACAACATCAAATAAATTAAAAGCCAATTAAAATACATTAATTTAAAATAAATAAACCAATATATTAATTAAATTAAAAACACTCCTTTAGTGAAAATACACGTAAAAGCGGGTCATCACATACTCCCCCCCTTAAAAAACAAATTTCGTCCTCGAAATTTGTAAGATCAAACACCAACTTGAAACAAGCCACATAATTCCACATAAAACCACTTGCAACCAAGATTAAAAAACGTACTGTCATTACTCAAACAAGTAGGGGTACTGCTCCCTCATGCCCGCTACTCGCTCTCAAGAGAAATCTTGAGCTAACGGATCTCCCCAAGCCACCTTAACCAAAGGTATTGTCTTGGACCTCAACTGTTGCTCCTTCCAATCCATGATCTGCGACGGAACAACCTCATAAGTAAGGTCTGGTTGCACTGAATACTCTCTGGATCGACAAAGCGCGGCTTTTGTTGACCAAAACTCTTCTTTAAGGATGACACGTGGAATACATCATGAATATCCCCAAAGTAATCTGGCAAAGCAACTTTATAAGTAACGGACCCTATTTTCTCCAAAATCTGGAAAGGGCCGACATACCTCGGATCCAATTTCCTCTTTTTACCAAACCGCTTAACTCCTCTCATGGGAGAGACCTTGAGATAAACCCAATCACCTTCTTCAAAAGATAACTCTCTCCTCCTGGTATCAGCATAGTTTTTCTGACGACTCTGAGCTGTCGCCATTTTATCCCTGATGATCCGAACTTGGCTTTGAATCTCTTGAATTATTTCAGGCCCAATAATTTTATTCTCCCCGACTTCATCCCAACAAATTCCAATAGTTATTATCTTCACACCATAGATTGCTAATATCGACGACGTCTCTGCTTTACCTTCCGAATTTTCATCCTATTCCAACTTTGGTAACCTATTAGTCACTTCCAAAGTTAACCATCAATAAACCAAATTGCACGACCAAATGATTAATCTCCCATTAAAACTTCGAATCACTACTAAATCTTCAAAGTCGATACAAAATTTGAACTTCCAAGCATCTCCAAAAATCATGCTTTCGTGCGCACTCTGATAACTCATTCAAATACTTAAAGGCTATATCCTCAAAAATTAATATCATGAAGTACAAGCTCAATCCACACCTAATCACAAGAAAACCTTTACCACATTTCCATAGAAAATCGTATGCCTCCAAAAACCACAAATCTCCACTCATTCCTCAGTTGGCCATCGCTGCCCCAAACGAAAACCAACATTCCGCAAAAATACACCCATTGATTGATGACAGAAACCAGTACTAATCAACCTCCAGGCCCCAAATTGAAAACACATAACATCATCCCAAAATACACCTGTCTCTTCTAAAGATAAGGAACATCTCCAAAAAGGCCCAAGTCCTTCCCGGCCAACCAACGAGAGCGCCTATAACTTCTATCCGATATCCCACACTTCAAGCTCATTACCTATATTTTGAATAACATCTAATCTTGCAATAACTAACTCACTATAAACTACCATTGACTTCACCTAGACATAATCGAAACGCTCATGGTAACTCACCCACCTACTTGTACTCTCAAAAACTCTAGTTTTAGTACAACTAATTCCTTCAATAACACTTCACAAATAAATCTCAAGACAGGTCATACTGTTTAAATCTTCAATCCATCAAAAACTATTAAACAACACTCATGGATCCTACTGCTTTATTACTTCATACATATGATTATGCTACCCACCTTTGATGCATAAGTTTCAACTTCCAAGATTTATTACTTCATACACCACACATGGTGACCTAATGATCTCTTTTCAAGTTAAATAACCATATCCCCAATTCTCCCAACTGGATACTTGATCTCCAAAGAAAAGTATAGCCTCACTAATTTAAATTCCTATGACTTCAAGTCGCAATTAATTCTCAAGATAAACACTAATTTAAATTCCTACGACGCGTAGGGATGGTGGTAGAGTCCCGCCTGCGATTCCCGCCTACGGTGCACGAGGCGTAGGGATGGTGGTAAGCAGGGATGGTGGTAGAGTTCCACCTGTGATTCCTGCCTACGATGCACGTGTAGGGATGGTGGTAAGTAGGGATGGTGGTAGAGTCCCGCCTGCGATTCCCACCTACAGTGCTCTGATGATTTGGTTAATGGGCCATTTTCTAGGAAAATGGCGAGACTGGTTTTTGGGCCATTATCTGGGATAATGGCGAGGATATGATTAAAGGAATGCTTTTGGGCCAAACGGGATTTTGGCGTGCGTGGAAAAATGTTGTTTTATGGGACATGTGCGTTGCATTCTCTCATGCATATTGTTTGAGTTTTAATATGTTTTTATCTAGTGGTGTTTGGATTTTACTTACCTGCGGCACCATTTTTGGTACCGTAGATTTTGGTGCAGAGTTCGAGGAAGAGGAGGAGGCTGAGCTCGAGGATGCGGCTCCGCCGGAGTTCTGAGTTGGAGTTTATGCTTTGTACTTGGCTTTGAATCGATATTTGTATTTGTAATATTTTATTATGTATGTTTTGAACAGGTTTGTATTAAATAAAGAAAAATTCTGGTACTTAGTATATGACCTTGTTTATCCGCTGCGTGTCTTCATTTGCACACCTGTTGCATGTACACACACTTGGCACTTGGCGATAGGGTGGTGACCCGTGATGTCATCATCCAGACATCTCGATTTCCCTGTGTTCGTACGTGGGATTTGGGGGCGTCACATCTCTCGTGCAGATTTCTGGGTCTTTTTACGTGTAGCTTTTCGACCCTTTGTAAGTATTTTCACACGATTACTCCTTCATAAAAGTTGTTCTTCTTTGAGTTTAGTTTCCATATATATATTATTCATCTCATTACATGGTCATTTGTTTGGTCAAAAGTATTTTTAACCATAAAAATGTCATTTTGGACATAAAACTGGAGAGTATGTTATGTTTTGGAGGTTTTGACCAAGTTAATGGACATATCTTGGTCTGAAAATTTTATGGAGTGTTTTTAGCATATGTTTATGAGTTTCCATTGAGGTTTTGTTGCATGAATAAAGTTTTTGATGATAGAGTTTCTTAGATCTAGAAATTTGAAAACTGGAAGTGGAAAAACAGTTTTTGTTTGGAGAAAGTTTGAATATTTCTAAATTTGATCTTACTCTATGGCTTTGATATTTTTATATGATGATAATAAGTCTCTTATTTGCATTTTAGGATGTTATTTTGAAGATATTTAATATTAGTTTCAAAGATATGATTTTTCTATGCAAGAGGATTTCGATTAGTCCTAAGATATGATATTTTTGGATTAGATCTATGTTTTATTGATTTTTAGCCATGTGATTTTAAGTTTGATGGTTGGATATTCTTTAGGACACATTTTTAAACCATGTGATACTTTACATAGAAGATCTCACCTACTTAAGCCATTGATCAAGAGATTTATCAAAGCTAGTTGAGGAAAAAGTTTCCGTTTTTGGACCAAGTGTAAAATCAAAAACTCCAAGTGTTATTTTGTGATTTTGGTGACTTTAGTTTGATGATTTAAAGCATGCTTGATCTTAGAATGATGTTATAAATATGTTAGAAGTAAGATTTGATTTTTTGGAATACATGGAGATGTTTTGATTTAGGGTCAAAACTTGTGATTCAAGTGTTTGGATCTTTTTACAAAAATGTTTGGTGTTAATTATTAGGTTTTTCTAAATATGGATGTTTTAAGTATGGTTTTAAACTTAGGATAGGAAGATCCTTGTTGCAAAATTTTGGTTTAAACATGAGTTTTGAAGTTGGAAGGAATTGCAACAAAAATTAAGAGGAATGGCCTATGGATGTTTCGGCCATAGTGTGTTTTTCATAATTGTAATTTGTTTTAAATCTTTCTAAGTTGATATTTGAGTTTAGGACAAAATTTACATGAGAAATGTAAATTTTTAAAATTTTTGGAGTTAAGATGTGAAATTCTTAAGTTAGGCGTAAAATGGTCATTTTTCCACATGTAGAGGATAAAATGGTAATTTTAATCTAAGTTGTATCTTTTACACATTTCTAATTGTTAGTAATTAAATTTATAACTTTTAGAATATCTTCTTGTAGTTCCTCGTGTTTCACACTTTATTTTCATAGAACGCGATAAACGAGGTAAGTTAGCTTCTAACTTACTATCAGTTTACTTTGTATGTATGATGGGTAAGGGAACTAAAATTTATGTATGTATGTTATCATATATTCCATGCCATGCCACGTCATTACATTTTTATCTGTTATGCATGATTTATTCTGTCACGAATATTTATCTGTTAAATAATCTATTCTGTCACGTATTGTTATATGTTATAAGTATGCCATGTTAAGTATGTCATATGTTACATGTATGTTATATCATGTAATATTCACTATTGCAAGTATGTCATGTTAAGTATGATATCTATTACATGTTAGGTCATGTTACGAAATATTTCCATATCAAGTAAGTCATGTCTTAAGAGTTGGGTTAAGATGTGGCTGACGTGGCAAGATTAGTTTTTCTCTCTAGAGAGTACGTCGCCCTAGGGTTTGCATGGTGATTCCTGTGGTGCCGTCGTCTTCCTCAGAGGCTCAGCCGCTGGTTGTGCATGGAACGACGATTGGTGTTGCTCAAAACACATTGAAGAACGTTGTTGGAGTTGGTCTTCAGAGGGGATTTGCAGATGTAGTGGTGAACCGACCACAACCTCATAGGGATTTTCGTTCGTGAACCCAGGTTTGTTGAGGGAGAGATGTTCTTTACGTTTTCTCCAGCTGAGATTGCTAAATCTGCAAAACCATTTCTGTTTGCAATTGTCTTGAAGTTTCAATGTCGCTGGCCATCCCTGGATCATATTAGAGCATTTATTAAGACCAGATGGGGTGTAAAAGATATGCCAGTGGTCGGTTAGTTAAGGAATCCTCGTAATATTCTGGTTCGATTAATTAACAAGGATGATTTTGTGTCAGTTATGGCCAGAGGAAGCTCAGATGTTAATGGCGTTTTGTATAAAAATTTTCATTGGACCCCGAGCTTTAATGAAGATGATGAACCTCCGTTGGTCCTTGTTTGGATCACGTTACCAGGCCTTCCACCAAATTATTTTCAAGCGTCCATGTTGAAAAGTTTTGGAGATGGTTTTGGACGTTTTCTGAAATGCGATAATGCCACCTTGTGTGTTACCAGACTGGAAGCTGCTAGAATATGTGTTGAGATGGACGTGTCGGCGCCGTTGAAGACTCATTTTTGGATTGGACCACCTGGGCTGGAGAACAGCCATTTCCAGGAAGTTATCTTTGAGAATATTCTGGCATATTGTAATTGGTACAGAAAATAGGGGCATGTGGAAGGTCACTGTAAATCCAAGAAGCAGCATAACGTGAAGGGGAAAAAGATAGTGGGTTCAGTTGATAATGGGAAGGGGGTAGAGACCAAGGCGTGGAAGGTGGTAGGGGAGAAAAAAATAGATGAGAAGATTCAAGATGGAGAGGGCGAGAAGGGTCCGAACGTAAGACGGGAAGAAATTTTGGCATGTATTTGACAGAAACAGAGTGCTGCACAGTCTGAAACGATGGAGGTATTGGTTATTGACTCTAATGGTGCTTTATTTTCACAGAATCATGTTCTCCTGGATGATAAGTCTATGGATATGAAAGTGGACACTTGGGTTAAGGATAGCGAGACAGAACGTGAAGCAGAGGGTGTTCGGCAGAATTGGCTAGAATCGGAAGCTATGATGTCTTGGTATGAGGAATCTAAGACTCTGGTTGATAAGGGTGGTGGAGATGGTTTGGCAGAAAATTGTGGATCACCTAGAAGCTCTTTAAAGTTGATTGATGCAACTCTTGAATGTGAAGTATGTTACAATGTTAATGATAATGATAATTGCTCGGCATATCCTTTGTTGGCTCATTCGATGTCAGATAATGATAATGAGGATGAGATTGAAGAGTTGGCTACCAAATGCTATGAGTCGGATAGTGAGATTGAAGTCCTGAAAAAAAAAATATCGTGGTGGTAAAGTAAAGAAACCTATTGTTGTTCTTGAACGGACAACGCGCTCCAATAGACATTATTAATTGATGAATATTATTGTATGAAATATTAGAGGAATTTGTTCCTCGAAGGCAAGTTTGTAGCGAATTATTAATAAATACTGTCCATCGGTTGTGGCAGTTTTAGAACCTTTTCTTTCAGTTAATAAGTGTGTCCATTGGGCACGATGGTTACATCTTCCTAATTTCTGTAATAATGTGGAAGCGGGTGTTAAAGTTTGGTTGTTCTGGGCAAATGGCATTGATTTCCAACTGCATTCAGTGATGGCTCAAGCTCTCTCAGGTTGGTTCTCCCTTGGTAATTTTAGAGTTTTGGCAACTTTTATTTATGCCAGTTATTTTCAAGAACATCGTCGTATCCTTTGGAATTATCTTAAGGATTTAGATGGTGGTGGTAATGTACCGTGGTTTCTTGGAGGTGATTTTAATATTATTCGGTCTGAAGGTGAGAAAATTGGTGGTGTTTGTCATTCTTCTCGGGGGTGTGATGGCTTTGGCATAAATTGGTTCCTAAAAAAATATCTTTTGTTTGTTGGCGTGCTAAAAAACAAGTGTTACCTGTGGATGATATCATTGTTAAGCTAGGAATTCCTCTAGCTTCAAAGTGTCATTGTTGTGTTTTACCACAACAAGAATCTATAGATCATACTCTTTGTAGTGATGGGTTGGTTGCTATGGTTTGGAGGTATTTTGGGGGTTCCGTTACCTCAGCTCCAAAGATGGAATGTGGTTATGAATGTTTGGTGGCTTCGAGCGTCGGATTCTTCTCAAGCAAGATGTTGTCATGGTATCATACCAATCATTATCACGTGGGCTTTGTGGAGAGCACAGTGTGAGGATAGAATGGAAGGAAAGAAAACTGATTGGAAAGGTGTGGTGAGGTGGATTAAGTTGATGTTAACTTATATTTTTTCTCTGCATCGAAAATTTGATAGACTGCATTCATACGATATCAAAGTTTTATAGGAGTTAAATTGTCCAATTGCTCTTGCTGTCAAGAAAAGTGTGAAAGTTGTAGCTTGGACTAAGCCGAATAGAGGACAGTATAAGCTAAATGTTGATGGTAGTTCGCTCAGAAATCCTGGCTTAGCAGGTGGCAGAGGGGTTATTAGAGATCATGATGGTCTAGTGATGGTGGGTTTTGCAAATCATTATGGGCAGGTCTCCAATAATGTTGTTGAGGGAGAGCTTTACTTGATAGCTTAAAGTTGGCACAACAGTTGGGTATTCGAGATATTTTGGTGGAGTTCGATTATGAAGTTATTGTGAGATGGATCGAGGCTGGTAAATGCAGCTTATGGTACTTGTGGGATTTTTGGGATGATATCCAAAGATTGCTCACTGACTTACATTGTTCCATCCGTCATATTTTCTAAGAAGCAAATATGGTTGCTGACTATCTTGCTAAAGAGGGAGCTTATAATCGGTGTAAGTATTTTACAGGGTTTGACCTTGATAGGGGAATCCTTCGTGGGTTAGTTGGTACGGATTTGTGGGGACTTCTTTATATTAGGCTGTAATTGTTTGTTCTCCTTTTTTTGTTGTAAGTGCTTTCTTTGGTTGGTATTTTATTGATCACTGGGGTTTTTAGGTTTATTTTAATTTTTTGTTGTAAACCCTCTGGTGATTGTTTTGTAACCACGGTATTCCTCCGCCATATGTGAGGGCTTTTTAATAAACTTGGGATGGGACTGCTATGTGGGTGGCTACCGGCTCTTCTTAAAAAAAAAAAAAAGTAAGTCATGTCTTTCGAGTTAACTTCAAGTTCAGTTATGTAGATACTCCTGACGTAATTATTCTGATTGTTAGGGTATCTTATTTAAAATACTCATAATGGCATCATTCTAATTGTGTGAGTATCTCTAAGGGAATATGTTGGGCGGAATTATTTTGATTGTTCACTATTATTTATGTTAAGTCAAGTTTCAGATCATGTTTATGTTAAGTTATTCATGTCAATCACGATCCTAAGTACTAGGATGAGGTAATATCCTAGTGGAACTCTTTTGTTTACTCTGGAGTGTCTAAATAGGTGTGAAATTTCTTGGGTTGAAGAAGTACAGTCAACAGATTGCGAATAGGGCCTAATTAGCTGGTCACTGGAGCGCGCCAGGCACTAACGCCGATGGAACCATATTTTATTTTACGTGTGTTCACAACAAGTGTGGTACAAACAATTCATGACAATAACTGTGGAGCATCAAGTAGGGGGCTACAACAAATGTGGAGCATACACTATGTATTAACACACTCATAGCTGATGTAGATACCTGTGTTGTGATGCAGTAATCGGCAGGGACACACGGCTCAAGGGGACCCGTGTAGCACCCATATGGTCACGTTATTAATTAAGTCTATCGAACAAGATTCCAAGTTTATGTCAAAAAGTTAAGAATAAGCAATCATGGTTAACCCCATGAGATAAGAATAAACAATCATGGTAATCCCATGAGATGGTATGTCCAATTCACCAATTTTCTCCCAAATTAATATCGCTTAGGAATGTCGGGTGGCCTTCAAGCTTTGACGTCAATTTCAATACACATCAATGAAGGAAGTGGTTTATACAGATTGATCAAGTCATGATATTCACGTGAAAAATCTCTCTCCTAGTCTGAATCGATCTTCATTAAACCCCTATTTTGCTTACATTTCCATTTAAGGTATTACCCACATCAATCTAACATCTAAAGATTGTTTTCTGTGCCCTAATATTTGGCCGTAACTTATCCACCAATACTGTTATGTGTTCTAATTTTTTTTCTAGAAATGTATTAATAGTTTTGGAGCATTTGTCCCTCTAGTTTTCTAACTTCATATGCATGATTCAATTATCAATTCTCACCTACATAACTTGAGTATTTGCATTCTTTGCTCTATATTAGTTGGCCTCCTTCATGAATTGTTGTATTTCATGCTTTTATGACTGCAAGATGATGGGCATCTTCATAGTATAGTTCGGGAAATTGAATTTTCCACTTTCCCATCATTGCATGCCATATGTTTGATTAAATTCCGGTAGACCATGTTTGATTCTGAACCAAGGGAAATGTATATAGTTTCTTTATAACCATAGCATCATAGGGACATGAATGGGTTTATTGTAGAAAATTATGTTTTTGTTGATGTTCTGGATGATGTGTTTTACGGGATGGGGCCTCTTCTTATAGTGGATAAATGTTCATTCAACAGCGAATGATCATTTGTCACAAGTTTAGGGTCAAACATTTGCAAATTTTGTTTTTATGCCCAACTTAGTTGGATGTTAATTTAATTTCTTTGTTGCCTACATATTTGATTATCTATGTTAAGCTAGCATTATCATGTCTTCAGTTTCTATGAACAACATAACTATGGAAACTAAATTAAGCAATATATATAGATAAGACTGTTTAAAACTTCAAATGGCGCTCACATAGTATAAAATTGCTTCATATCATACAATGATGTTATTATAAAATCTATTAAAATTATCTTCATCTCATACATTTCCATGCATTTAATATAAACTCTACTTGAAAAGCCACTTGTATAGGGTTCAAATCTTGAACTCAACCACTTTCAATTTGGACTTCTCGAGCTAGTACTTGATTGGCTCTTTAAGGTCTTATCTTATCAAATATAAGTCAATCTAGATTTACAAGTTGAGTTCCTTCTTTATTATTTATTTTTGATCTCATAATTTTTTAATATAAGCCTCTAGTAGCTTGTATGCCGTTGAGGGTAATTAGAGCATCTAGCTTTGGGGCATCTTTCAGGAAGTTTTCCATCAATTGGATGTCATAAGTATGGCTATAATTTTTTAAGATAATTAGCAAATAACATGATTTTAACTGTAAAATGCATATTAATTAATATCCTTGTCTCGAATTCCATTAACTTCATTTGGTCCAGAAACTAATTATAATTAAAAAAATGTACTTAAACATATATGTGGTGGTTATCACTACATTAGTTCTTGCCCACTGTTGTGATTTTATGAGTCTATATTCAACAGTTAGTATTTTATTTGATATTACTCATAAATTGCAATTTTTCAGGCAAATTCTAGTACTAGAGCATGTATTTGGCCATTGAAAATCTATAGCATCAATGATAGATTTTCTTTTATGTTTTATTTTTTGCAGTAGAGACCCAACCAATATACAGTCTAAGATGTGGAATCACATATGCTTGATGTTTTTCCTAATTACCCAATTCGTAATCATTAATGTTGCATACCATTAGATGGATAAGAGTTGGATGCATGCTAGAGATAGGTTTAGATCAACAGAATATGCCCAAGGGGTTAGATAGTTTCTCACAATGGCTGGAGCTCACACTGACAGATATAATCGAGTGAGGTGTCCTTGTCGAAGATGCTGTAATTTTTTGTTTCTTCCTATCAATCAGGTGAAAGGACATTTATTTATTACAATGATGGATCCAAATTACACAGAATGGATATTTCATGGGTGCAAGAATATTTGAATTTTAATGAAGATGATGGAGAGGATGGTGAAAATGGTGACAATGGTGATGATGGTTACAATGATGACATCTATGAAATGTTAGGTGATATTCATGCCGCCACAGCCGTAGGTGTTGATGAAGAGATGGTTGCACATAGTGGGGGTCCTAGCTTGATGCAGCCAGAACTAATCACTTTTGAGAAACTGTTGGAAGATGCTTGGCGTCCACTTTATTATGGTTGTACAACCTTTTCATAGCTATCATTCATTATGAAGTTGCTCCACATCAAAACAGTTGGTGGCTAGAGTGTAAAGTACTTTAACATGGTTATTAAACTTTTGAAGATTGCTTTCCCTGATGCACTCTTACCTAACTTTTTTAATGAGGCACGGTCCTTAGAACGAGGCTTGAGATCTAAATACATCAAAATACATGCATGTCCAAATGTTTGCATACTATATTGGAAGGAAAATGCCAATAAGCAAGATTAACCAAAGTTTGCAGCATCCAAGTGGTTATCTATGCCATGTAGATGACAACTAGTACCCCAAAAGGTGTGACGCCCCCAGATTTTCGTTTGGGATCGAACATATATCTGAAGCGTCGGGACATGCAACACATGGTTACCTGCCCCTGTTCATGACATATAAAATGCAATGTTCCTAACATGCATCTAGCATTATGTAATATTCGCAGCGGATAATTTTTTTTTTAGCAATACTATGCACCAAACTTATAATATCCCAAATAGTTAAATCATAACCAAGCATACTTCACAAAATAAATATCCACAATTTCAGTACGAGTCTTAGAAGACTGTAACCTCAAAAATATGGAAGACCAGACTCCATATGTACATTACCAAAATATACTATTGAGGAAGTTCGTCGAGTAACTCGTGTAACTCGACTAATGAGGCCAGAAAAATATCCAAAAACTAACTATGGAAGTTGTAAGCTCCGTGTTGTGTCTGCGGCGTCTAGTCAACTTCCTTCAGTCTACCAAAGTCCGCTCCCTGCTCTGATATTGACATATCACCTACCATTCGGGGGGGGGGGGGAATGGTAGTTGGGACTACCATGGTGAGATTTGATTACAAATCTCAGTAAGTTAACAAGAAACTCCCACACAGGTTAATGATGCATGCATGAAAATAAAAGCATGAATGCATAATTAAAGTCGTAAGTAAGCATAGCATAACTTAACATATAGCATGACATAACTGACATAACTTGAACTTAAATGTGAACTGAACTTGACTTAACATGACATGAACTTGAGCTTAAAACATAACATGGACTAGCAACATAACATGAACGTGAACTTGAAAATTAACATGGATTTGAAACATAGCATAAACGTGAACATGCATAACATAAATATGAACTTGAACTTAACATAAACCTGAGCATAACATGACATAAATGTGAACTTAAGACTTAATGTGAACGTGAACATAACATAACATAAACGTGAATTTGAAAATAACATGTACGTGAACATAACATGACAGAATCGTAAACTTGAAATATAACGTGAACATGAACATAACATAACATGAACATAAGCTTGAACATATTATAAACGTGAACGTAACATGATATGAACATGAACTTGAAACTTAACGTGAACATGAACAGAACATGTATGTGAGCATAACATAACATAACATGAACTTGATCTGAAACTTGACTTAACATGCACTAACTTGACTTAACATAAACTTGGAATCTTGCTTCTTTACTTAACATGAACTTGGACTTGAATTCGGACAATAAAAAATGATTCCGCCAGTCATTTAGTCAAGAATAGTGAACAATCAGAATGATTCTGCCCAACATATTCCATCAAAGATACTCAGACAATTAGAATGATTCCATCATGAGTATTTTAAAACACATACCCTAACAATTAGAATGATTACACCAGGAGTACCTAGTAATACTCTGACAATTAGAATGATTCCATCACGAGTATCTTAAAACACGTACCCTAGCAATCAGAATGATTACACCAGGAGTACCTAGTAATACTCTGATAATCAGAATGATTTCATCACAAGTATCTGAAAACACGTACCCTAGCAATCAGAATGATTACACTAGGAGTACTTAATAATACTCTGACAATCAGAATGATTCCATCACAAGTGGAGATGCTCGGACAATCATAATGATTACATCACGAGTATCTTAGACATAACTAACTCAAAGGTAACTCGAAAGACATGACTTACTTGAAATAGAAACAATTCATAACATTGTATAACATGTAATAGACAACATATTTAACATGATATACTTGCAACAGTGAATATTACATGACTTGACATACATGTAATAGATATCATACTTAACTTGGCATACTTATAACATATAGCAATACATGACAGAATGGATTGTGTAACAGATAAATATTCATGATAGAATAAATCATGCATAATAGATAAGCATGTAATGACGTGGCATGGCATGGCATATATGATAACATACATACATAAATTATAGTTCCCTTACCCATCATACATACACAGTAAACTGATAGTAAGTTAGAAGCTAACTTACTTCGATCGTCGTGTTCTACGAGAATAAAACATGAAACACGAGGAACTGTAAGAAAGTATTCTAAAAGTTAGAAATTTAATTACTAACAATTAGAAACATGAAAACAAGCTAACCTAGAGTAAAATTACCATTTTACCTTCTACATGTGGGAAAATGACCATTTTACCCTTAACTTAAGGATTTCACATCCTAACTCCAAAAATTTTCAAAATTTAAATTCCTCATGTAAATTTTGTCCTAAACTCAAATATTAATTCAGAAAGATTTAAAACAAATTACAACTATAGAAAACACACTATAGCCAAAACATCCATAGGCCATTTCTCTTGATTTTTGCTGCAATTCCTTCAAACTTCAAAACTAATTCTTAAACCAAAATTTTTCAACAAAAATCTTCCAATCCTAAGTTTAAAACCATACTCAAAATATCCATTTAGAAAAAGCTAATAATCAGCACCAAACTTTTTTTGTAAAAAAATCCAAACACTTAAATCACAAGCTTTGACCCTAAATCAAAACATTTCGAAGAATTCCAAAAATCAAATCTTATTTCTAACATATTCATAACATCATCTTAAGGTCAAACATGCTTTAAATCATCAAACTAAAGTCACCAAAATCACAAAATAACACTTGGAGTTTTTGGTTTTACACTTAGTCCAAAAATAGAAACTTTTTCCTCAACTAGCTTTGATAAATCTCTTGATCAATGGCTTAAGAAGGTGAGATCTTCGAAATCAAGCATCACATGATTTAATAATGTGTCTTAAATAGGATCCAACCATCAAAATTAAAATCACATGGCTAAAAATCAATAAAACATGGATATAATCCAAAAACATCAAATCTTATGCCTAACCGAAATCCTCTTGCATAGAAAAATCATATCTTTGAAACTAATACTAAATATCTTCAAAATAACATCCTAACATGAAAATAAGAGACTTAGGATCATCATATAAAAATATAAAAGCCTTTAGAGTAAGATCAAATCTCGAAATATTCAAACTTTCTCCAAATAAAAACTGTTTTGCCACTTCCAGTTTTCAAGTTTCTAGATCTAAGAAAATATATCATCAAAAGCTTTAGTCATGCAACAAAACCTCAATGAACACTCTTAAACACATGCTAAAAACACTCCATAAAATTTTCGGACCAAGATATGTCCATTAGCTTGGTCAAAAGCTCCAAAACATAACATACTCTCCAGATTCACACCCATAATGACCTTTCCATGGTTAAAAATACTTTTGACTAACCAAATTACTATGTAATGATACGAATAATATATCTATGGAAACTATACTCTATGAGGAACAACTTTTATAAAGGAGTCATCATGTGAAAATACTTTAAAAAGGTCAAAAATCTCCACACACAAAGGCACAGAAATCTGTCCGAGAGAGTTCTTTTGGGTTTCTCTCTAAGAACGGGGTGAAGAAGTGATTAAAGTGAAACAAGTGTGTCTTGCACGACTCAAGACTTTTTTAGGGGGAAGATATGGACCTGAATGACTGTTGATTGGAGGTGGCTATGTGACATTAAGTGGAGAATAGTGAGGGGCAAAGGACTGCCTACAGAAGCTGTGAGGTATGGAGGTTGATGGGGTGGGTTTCTCCATCTCATCAAGGAACTGTTGGGCTTAGCTAAGGGCAGTGGATGGTCTGCCATGAGGGGGAGGAAACTTCTCCAAAAAGCCTTGCCAAGGTGGCCAAATTCGTGGGCCTTGGTGGGCCTCAACCAAGTGGGCTTCAATTTGGGGTTTAAATGAGGTTTGGTTAGGGTTTGAGATGCTATTAGGCCCAAATCTAATTTTTCTTGGCCCAATCAAATTTTCAAGGTTTAAAAGGTTGGATAATGATGTCATAACAAGGATTTGAGAAATTAATAGCATGTGGAAGTGATTTAATCAAGTGATTAAACACAATGCTAGAAATTAGATCAAAAAGGGTTTGAAGGCCAATTTAGGGTTTGGGGAAACCGTTTAGGGTTTCAGTTTCAACTAAGCTTTTGGGGTTTCAATTGGATTCCAACCATTTAGGGTTTAACTAGGTTTGAAACCCTCTTTGATCTGGCTTAAAAGGTTGATTAGATGAAAAGGGTTTTGCTTAGGTGCCATGATCTCACACCTTGATTTCCTTCACAAATCTATCTAATGGTTCTTCTTTGTGCCAAGTGTCTAATACTATTCACTATATGTGGCTAAGATCTTACCAAGTGTCCAAATAAAACTTCTCTAACCTAATTTGGACATTCCACACTGTGATTTTGAAAACACTGCACTTAGTACGCTTATCGAGGTTACTATTCACTCCAAAAAAAGCATAATAAACTTAGTACTGAAAAATTCTAAATATTCATATTAACCTACAGTAAAAACCGTTTACCAAAACTCAATCCCGAAGTGCCCCTATAAATAAATTCACGGTTTCGAACAGCAGTTTCGTTCGAAATTATGAAAATGAATTATTGCGCTATAAAATCCTAAATATTCAACTGAGTCTAGTGGTATAGACTATAACGTATTCTGACACTTCTAACTACCTCAAACGATTAAAATCGCATTTCTGGCACCATAGTGAGTAATAATACTGATTATGTTGACAGACTAAAACTTGTGCGATTGATTGATGGAGTTTTCACGAGATTTCTAAAGTCTATAGAAATTATACCATTGAATTTCTAGCAGGTTATTACAAAAGGTATTGCGATTTTTTCCACTGAAACCAAAGTTCCAGAGATTATTCATGTCCAATAAAACAACAACTAGCATGAGGCGGCATCAAGCACAAAGGGCGGGAGATAATAACACTTTGAGGCATCCTGCCAACTCTGAGGTATGGAGGAAATTTGATAAAGACCATCCTTGGTCTGCTAGAGAACCTCACAATGTTCCACTCGATCTTGCTAGTGATGGCTTCAATCCTTTCAATATTATGCATAAACCATATAGCATATGGCCAGTGAATCTAGTCCCATATAACTTGCCACTAAGGTTATACATGAAAAATCTGTTCTTCATGTTATCATTACTCATACATGCTCCTAAGTCACCTGAAAAGGAAATTGATGTTTACTTACGACCATTACTTGATGAACTATTAGATTTGTGGGAAAATGGCAAAGACACATGCAATGCCATGGTAGAATCTATATACAATATATGTAGGTCTTTGAAGAACACTGGAAAAAAAGGTACACAGAGAATTTTCATTAATAATTCAGTTATTGAGAATGCTAGGTCAGTTAGTTGAGTAACGTAATAAGGGGGCATAAATTGTTAATCTTCAAGTATAATGCATCTCAAAGGAGTACCTTCTCAGATAAATATAGGTTCTTGTCAATGTTTGACTTTTTTTTATAAGTTATAATCATTATAAAGCAAACCCAAGTACACATGATGTATAGAATCACTTATTTATATATGAAAACATATGAAAAGTTAGACCACTAGAGTCTATAAGGCTGTCCAAAGGAAGAGAGTACTAAAAAATAAAGCTTTGAGCTCCTCCAATGTTTGTTTAGTTTTCAATTTATGACGTTCCTTTCCCACCCAAATACACCATATCAGGCATTGTTTAACTTGCTACCTACTTTGATATTTTCAACTCAACTTAACTCCAAGTGTTCAGTTAAATTAATGAAAAAAATACATCTTCATCTACCAATAATAACACTAGGAGCAAACATGATTTGTCTACAAATTGTCATGCTTATTACCATTAAGGAATTGGCACACTGAAGTACTGACTTGCTCTTTATGCTGTAGATTCACTACAGATGGAACAGGTTCAATGCATATATAATATTCTAGTCACAACTAGCCTAATATATCTAAAATGCTTCTCAATGTCTTGCATAATATGTGTAAATGCTTTTTATTAAATACCCTCAATTAAGATCATTTTTCAACCTTTTAGTGTGTTTAACAAACTGGGAGGGAACTTTGGGAATACCAAGTAGAGCAATAAGATATCAAACTAGGAGGAAACTTTGAGAATACCAAATACCAAGCAACAACAAAGGGACCAATAAAATTAGATGTAATATTATATATGACAAAAATAGATATATCACCATGGGCTTTTTTGTTCAACTCTTTAAAAAGAAAAGGGAAATTCTTTATCATATTTACAGTTAATGAGAGTGAAATGTATCTTCTATCATATCACACATCCAATTTTCAATATCTTTCACATTATAGTTTTGATGTAGCTCAGCCACAATCCAACCAAGTTGTTCGTTAGTGACGGCAAGAATGGTAAGAGGAAGGATACATGCATGAGGTCTAGAAATGTATTAATTAGATCAGAAGAGTCACAACCACAATCACAGTCTATTTTCCAATCACCCCCAACGATTCCATAAGCATTGATGGACAACACTACCTCCTCATTAGATAACTCAACCTAACCACAAGATATGGTTTGCAAAACTGAATTTCCCATGTAAAGGTAGAGACAGGTACTCTGATAGCATTTCTTCAAAAAACGTAATAATAAAATGTTTATGGGATTTTTCTAATTTGTCATTTCTCGACATTAATTGAGTTTGCTCTTGATTTCATTACATAATATATAGTATTGACAGACTTATTGTGAGGGGAAAATTCTTTCAGCATCTGTGAGTAAGAAGCATGGCTGGGGACCGACAAAAAACACAAGTTTGACAACCTCTAGAAGATTGGACCAATTCCTTTACTAATCAAGGACGGAGATAGTAAGGTGTCATGTGTGAACATAGCTATATTTCCTTGAAGGGTAACATCAATAGTCAAGCATCATACTAACATCAGTTACCATCGTTGGAATGATGTACCTAAGGATGAGAATGAAGAGCTGTGTAATCGCGTCTATGTAAGAAAAGCTCATTTCAAGCTTTTAATGGGAAGTGAAAATTAGAACACTAATGCTAATTATCTTTCCTTGTTTGTATCCTAGGCTGATTTTATATTACAATGGGAAAAGGAAAATCATCGCAGGATAGTGACTCTACAACTACGCAAGCGATTCAATTTATTTCATTATGAGCTCCATAGAATCTACAATAGTTATGAATCTCATAAAGAAGCACTAGTAGGAGGTATTGACAAGGTGGATCGAGATGTTTTGTAGAAATTATGTATGTGATGGGGTAGTAAGGAATTCAAGGTAATGGTTACATCTTTATGATTCCGGCTTTTTAATTTTGTAAATTTTGAATCAAGGCAGCAAGTGTGCCACAAATATATTGTGCTAATACGTAGTTTTCCTGGTGTTCATAGATTAAAAATTCTATATTGTTTGCCACATAGAATTGTGCACTAATATAGAGATTTTTTGTGTTTCAGGTTTAGTCTCCACAGGGCATTGTCATTGCAAAATAAGGTCAATAAGGAACTACTACAAACTAACCATACGTGTAACAACCCGCAAAAAATTCAATGGTAAAATTTCTATAGACTTTAGGAACCTCGTGAAAACCCCACAAGTTTTCACGAATCGACCAATCGCACAGGTTTTAATCTATCAACATAGTCAGTGTTATCACTCACTATGGTGACAGAATTGTGATTTTAATTATTTGAGGTAGTTAGAAGTGTCAGAATACATTACAGTCTACGCCACTAGACTAAGCTAATTAATTAGAATTTTATGGTGCAATAACTCATTTTCATAATTTCGGACAAAACGCCTGTTCAAAACTGTGAAATTACTTTTAGGGATACTTCGGGGTTGAGTTTTGGTAAATGATTTTCACTGTACGTTAATACGAATATTTAGGATTTTTCGGTACTAAGTTTATTACGCATTTTTTAGAGTGAATAGTAACCTTAATAAGCGTACTAGGTGCAGTGTTTTCAAAATCATTGCGTGGAATGTCCAAATTAGGTTAGAGAAGTTTTATTTGGACACTTGGAAAGATCTTAGCCACACATAGTGAATAGTATTAGACAATTGGTGTAAAGAGGAACCATTAGATAGATTTGCAAAGGTAATCAGGGTGTGAGATTATACCACCTAAACAAAACTTTTTTTCATTTGATCAACCAAATTGAGTCAGATCAAAGAGGGTTTCGATCAAAAAGGGTTTCAATCCTGGTGAAACCCTAAATGGTTGGAATCTAATTGAAACTCCAAAATTTTGTTTGAAACTGAAACCCTAAACAGTTTTCCCAAACCCTAAAGTTGGCCTTCAAACCACTTTTATCTTATTTCTAGCATTGTGTTTAATCACTTGATTAAATCACTTCCACATGCTATTAATTTCTCAAATCCTTGTTATGATATCATTACCCAACCTTTTTAAACTTTGAAAATTTGATTGGGCCAAGAAAAATTGGATCTAGACTTGATAGTATCTCAAACCCTAACCAAACTCCCTTTAAACCCCAAATTGAAGCCCGCTTGTGAGGCTCACCAAAGCCCACGAATTTGTCCAACTTGGCAAAGTTTCTTGAAGAAGTTTCCTCCCCCACATGGCATACCATCCACTGCCCTTGGCTGCACCCAATAGTGTCTTGATATGAAGGAGAACCCACCTCATCAACCTCCATACCTCACAGCTTCTGCAGGCAGTCCTTTGCCCCTCACTATTCTCCACTTTATGTCACATACCCACCTCCAATCAAAGGTCATTCAAGTCCATATCTTCCCCCTCTAGAAGTATTGAGTATGAAAGACACACTTCCTTCCCTTTCATCACTTATTCACCCCGTTCTTAGAGAGAAACCCAAAAGAACTCTCTCGGGTAGATTTCTGGGTCTTCTTGCGTGGAGTTTTTTGACCCATTTTAAGTATTTTAACACAATGACTCCTTCATACAAGTTGTTCTTCTTTGAGTTTAGTTTCCGTAGATATATTATTCGTCTCATTCCATGGTCATTTGATTGGTCAAAAGTATTTTTAACCATGAAAAGGTCATTCTGGGCGTAAAACTAGATAGTATGTTATGTTTTGGCGTTTTTGACCAAGCTAATGGACATATATTGGTCCGAAAAGTTTATGAAGTGTTGTTAGCATATGTTTATGAGTTTCCATTGACGTTTTGTTGCATGAATAAAGTTTTTGATGATAGATTTGTTTAGATCTAAAAACTTGAAAACTGGAAGTGGAAAAGTAGTTTTTGTTTAGAGAAAGTTTGAATATTTCATGGTTTGATCTTACTCTAAAGGCTTTGATATTTTTCTATGATTATCCTAAGTCTCTTATTTTAATGTTATGATGTTATTTTGAAGATATTTAGTATTATTTTTAAAGATATGATTTTTCTATGCAAGAGGATTTCGGTTAGGCTTAAAATTTGATTTTTTGGGTTAGATCCATGTTTTATTGAGTTTTAGCCATGTGATTTTAAGTTTGATGGTTGGATCTTCTTTAGGACACATTTTTAAACCATGTGATATTTTAGTTTGAAAATCTCTTCTTTTTAATCCACAATCAAGAGATTGATCAAAACTACTTAAGAAAAAAGTTTCTATTTTTGGACTAAGTGTAAAACCAAAAACTCCAAGTGTTATTTTGTGATTTTGGTAACTTTAGTTTGATGATTTAAAGCATGGTTTATCTTAGGATGATGTTATGAATATATTAGAAGTAAGATTTGATTTTTTGGAATTCTTGGAGATGTTTTGATTTAGGGTCAAAGCATGTGATTCAAGGGTTTGGATCTTTTTACAAAAAGTTTGGTGTTGATTATTAGATTTTTCTAAATGGATGTTTTAAGTATGGTTTTAAAATTATGATAGGAAGATCTTTGTTGCAAAATTTTGGTTTAAGCATAAGTTTTGAAGTTGGATGAAATTGCAACAAAAATTAAGATAAATGGCCTATGGATGTTTCGGCCATAGCTTGTTTTCCATAGTTGTGATTTGTTTTAAATTTTTCTGAGTTGATATTTTAATTTAGGACAAAATTTATATGAGAAATGTAAATTTTGGAAATTTCTTAAGTTAGAATGTGAGATCCTTAAGTTATGGGTAAAATAGTCATTTTTCTACATGTAGATGGTAAAATGGTAATTTTCCTCTAAGTTAGCTTGTTTTCATGCTTATAATTGTTAGTGATTAAATTTTTAATTTTTTTAGAATCGTTATTTTCAGTTCATCGTGTTTCGCGCTTTATTCTCGTAGAATGCTACGATCGAGGTAAGTTAGCTCTTAACTTACTATCAGTTTACTATGTATTCGTTACCCAGATGACTAACACAAGAGGGGGTGTGAATTGAGTTATATTTAAAAAATTAACAATTATCAATCAAATACACAATATAAAATATAAATAAAATACGAAGCAGCAATTAATATAAAAAGTAAGGGTATGAGAGAAGCAAACTCAGTATGTTAATGAGGTTCGGCCCCACTGCTTACGTTCTAAACTCAAGCTACCCCTTGAGAATCCCCAAATTTACTATTCAACCTCCTTCAGGTGCAGATAGAAATCTATTACACATTTAAACAATACCGTTACAAAGGATCCGTGTAAAACACCCTCTACACTTGCAATCACCTTACACGTAGTGATTCAACTATTCTCTGTGTAGAACACTTTCTACATGCACAAGGGTTATATACTCCCTTTTACTGATACAAGAGCTGATAATGGGTATATTATCAAGAACACTCCTCAATGAGTGAAATAAAAACAATAAAGCGCGAACTATATCTCTCTCAAAATGAACAAGGGTTAAGGCTTAATACTTAGAGAAGATAGAACGAAAGTTTTGAATAAATGTTGTATACTCTTGGTGTTGTAAATTTGAAGCTCTCAAATGATCTATTTATAGGCATATAAGACTTCATATTCAAATTTAAAAAGATTCACATGTCAAAGACAACATCATTCACTTTTCAAAAATTCCAAATCTAATCTTTTTACTTTTTGCATATGACAAAAGGAGTACATTTTACTTTTCAAAATTTTCAAACAAAATCATCTACTTTTTGCATAAGTCAAAAAGTGCATCAATCACTTTTGAAAATATTCAAATAAAACATGCACATGTGAAATATGACAATCAATCATCTTTAATACTTTCAAAATTTTCAAAAAAAATCATCTACCTTTTGCATAAGTCAAAAAGAGCATCAATCCCTTTTGAAAATATTCAAATAAAGCATGCACATGTGAAAGATGACAATCAATCATCTTTCAAAATTTTCAAATTTAATTTTCAAAATATTCATGCACATGTGGAAAATTTATTTTAATGTTTTATAATAAAATATTAATTTTAAGCCTTAACCCTAATTTTGAATTTTTAAGAGATTTACAACATTACTCTGAGCTTTAAGAGATTTAATGTGAATTTCAATTTTTGCTTATTCTTGGTTCCTTGATGTGCTTGACTCCATTGTATAGACAGCTTGAACTTGAAACTCCTTTATTCTTTGAATTCATTTGTTATCATCAAAATTCATGTGTAAATATATAATTACACGAAACTTGAAATCTTGGGTTCAACAATCTCCCCCTTTTTGATGATGACAAATACTTGATACAACCTGAAGCCTATATTAATACTTAAGCTCCTCATGAGAATGTGCATTAATTTTTCAAGCAAAAGTATAAATATGATTCTAAGCACATGTAACAAGTTTAACAATTCAAACAATGTTAATGTTCTAGTCTAAAACTTCTCCCCCTTTTGGCATCATTATAAAGAATCCGCAACAAGTAAATGGACTGAAGAAAATGGTGTGTTAGTAGAAATTGTAAATGTGATGACCCGTTTCTGCGTGTATTTTCACTGAAGGAATAATTTAATTTAATTAAATTTATAGTGCTTTTATTTTTAATTATCGGATTTTAATTGGATTTTATTGGCTGTTGAATTTAAATTACTGTTTAATTGATTTTAGCTCTTTTTTTGTTTTAAAAAAATTTAACAGTTGGTTTTGCTAGTTATTTATTTTATTTTAGCTTATCGATGTGATTAAAATATTTTCTTGGTGTTTATTTATTTATTTGATGTAGTGTTTAATTTATTTTAGTCGATTTTATGTTTTTATATCGTTTTCGGCGGATCAGTTGTTGGACTTCCGAAGTGAGGACTGGACCTCATTTGTTTACTTCATCTTTTTCTTTTCCTTTTCTTTTATCTTCTTTTTCCTTTTTCCTTCTTTTTTTCTTTCTTTCTTTTTTTTTTTTTTTTTTCCTCCTCCCGTTCGGACCCCTCCCCCGCGTCTCTCTCTTTCTCTCTCTCTCCTCACCCACGGCAGCACCGGCCTTTAACCCAGCCCACTGCCTTCCGGCCGCCGTGGTCGGCACTGCCCCTACCGGTCGACTCCCCTCCGGCCGGTGATCACCCCCACCGGTTTCCAGCCCCAACCGGCCGGCCGTTTGGCCGGAAAACCCCCAGCAAGCCGCACGGCTTTTGCCTCGATCCGCCGCCGTCGCTCCACCTCCGGCCACCACCTCTTCACCACTTCATCCCCGACTCCTTGCCGTCCTAACCCACCCATCCCCGGCCTCAAACGGTCACCGGAGAAGCTCCCACGAGCTCAACTCCGATTTGCCCTTTTTTCTCTTCTACCGGCGTTTTCGCCGCCACCCACGGCCAAAACTCACTTCCACTAGCTTCATAAACATCCCTAGACCATTCCCTATCAATTTGGTGTCTTGGTTTGTCCCCGTTCAAAAGTGGGTATTTTGCGACCCACGGGAACAGTGCATTTGCACTGTTACGTTGCTTTCGCATCGCCGTTTGCTTCGCGCCGAACCTTCTAAAAATCCTATATAGCTCTGTAAGTATTTTCCAAACTCTACTTTTAGATTTAAATGTATTTTACTCTTTCAATAATTTAATTGGTTGGTTTGCTGATTCCGGACTGAGTCCGAGGAGTTCGGGGGTCGGATGGATGGAGGACGGAGTTGCTTGTTTTGTTGTGCTATGGTTGATTGTATTTGTCGAGCATTGAAATTTGCATTTACATGGCGCATGCACGTGTATTTTATTTTAATTGAGAAAATCCTATTTTATTGGCGTAAATGGATTTTTGGGAGTGTGCGTATCACGAGCCCAAGCCGGGATGGGTTATTATCTCGGTGGAGCTCCTCTGGTCACTCGGGAGTGGATAATACTGAGTGACATCCCCTGGGTTGTCGCTGGGCGACGACCGGATCGCACGATACGGTAACGCTGTCGTGTCGACTCCGTGGTCCTTAGAGTGGCGGGGACTAGAGGATGGCCTGGCCAGGTACGCGCGAGATGGAGGCGCGAGTCTGGGCATCACTCGTGTAGGTGTCACACGCGTAGACGTTACCTGCGGTGTGGCACAGAGCCAGGGTGTGCGGATGATCCCTAGGGGAGATCATGGTGCATGCATAATCGGTTGGTTTTCATGGTTTTCGGATATGGGCCATTTTCTGGGAAAATGGCGAAGGTCTTGTGATCCATTTTCTGGGAAAATGGTGGTTTGGGCCATTATCGGGGATAATGGCGAGACTTGGTTTTTAAAGGTTATGTTTTAAGCCTTATGGGTTTTTGGCGTGCGTGGAAAAATATGGTTTGGGAGTTTTGTGCATTGGCATTCATTCATACTTGTTGTTTGAGTTTAATATGTTTTTATCTAGTAGTGTTTTGGATTTTACTTACCTGCGGCACCATTTTTGGTACCGTAGATTTTGATGCAGTGTTCGAGGAGGAGGAGGAGGCTGAGCCCGAGGATGCGGCTCCGCCGGAGTTCTAGTTGGAGTTCATGCTTTATGTTGGCTTTTAAACAATATTTATGTTTTGTAATATTTTATTATGTGCTTTTGAACATCTTTGTATTTTATTTAAGAAAAAAATTCTGGTACTTAATATTAGACTTTGCTATCCGCTGCGTATTCTCTTGTGCACCGTGTCGCTTGCACACACTTGACACCCGTCGATGGGATGGTGACCCGGGTTGTCACCATCCGGACGTCCCGAACTCCCCGTGTGAGGACGTGGGGATTTGGGGGCGTCACAGGTGGTATCAGAGCAGTTTGGCTCTGGGTAAAACCACGTGTCCCATAGGAAAGGTGCCAGAATGTTTTTTAAAGTTGTTTTAAAAATTTATTTTAAGTAATATTGTTTTTGACGTATTTTAATTGTTTGAAATTTATTTGAGCTAGTTGTTTGTATTTGCTTAATTAGCTATGTTATTATATGCTGGTTTCTTTTGTTTCTTGTGATGTGGTCTGGTTTTAGTTTGGTTTTATGTTGTCGGTTTTATTCGTTTTCTTAAAAGGGGGTCAAAGGTTGTGGTGGCAGGAAAAATGGTGAGACCGAGGAAATCTACACAAGGGCCACGGGATGATACACAGAGAGATGATTCTATTGCCCAAGCTATACGGCAAATGACAGAATTTATGCAGCAACACTTTAGGCCACAGCAAGGGGGGCCTAGTCCACAGTCTGGAGGGCCTTACCCACCACCTGGAGGTCCTTGGCCACAACAAGGAGGGCCTTGGCAACAAGGAGGGCCTTGGCAGCAAGGAGGGCCATGGCTACTACCGGGAGGTCCTAGTGGAGGTGTGCAAGTGGGGTGCACGTATGAGCGCTTTCTGGCGCATAGGACTCCACACTTCACTGGAGATGAGGATCCACTACAAGCTGGAAAGTGGATCAAGGACTTAGAGAGGACTTTTGAGGTATGTGGTTGCACCGAGGCGCAACAAGTTCTCTACGCCAGCTATCTGTTACAAGGCACTGCTTTTGATTGGTGGGATACCAAAAGAATAATGCTGGAGTCAGAATTGGGATCTTTTGCTGCGGTGACCTGGCAGCGCTTTAAGAAGGAATTTAATAACCGCTTCTTTCCCGCTTCTGTAAGGCGGCAAAAAGCAAGAGAGTTCTCACACTTGGTCCAAGGGAGCATGACCGTGGAACAGTACTCCCGAAGGTTTGTGGAACTTGGGAAATTTGCTCCCCACCTCATCGCCACAGAGGAGATGCAAGCTGAGCGTTTCCAGGAGGGTCTACGCCCCGATATACGCCGGTTGGTAGTCAGCCACCGGATATCCACTTTTCAGGACTTAGTGGATGTGGCCACCCTCGTGGAGCGGGAGAATAATTTAAGTATGGGTTCCCCTCCGGGACATAAAAGGCGGAGTTATGCGGGAGAAGGAAGTAGCTCTGGATCGCCTCAGAAAATTGTTCAGCGGTCTGGAACTCGACCACAAGCTGCCTCAGGAGTGCGTATAGGAGGTCGGATGCCCGTTTGCATGAGGTGTAATAGAGCTCACACGGGTGAGTGCGCTTTGGGTGGAACTCGATGCTATAATTGTGGCCAGCAGGGACACTTTGCCCGCGAGTGCCCTAATGCAGTTCAAGGAAGCCGTGGAGGTCGACGTGGGGGAAGAGCTAATCAGAGGCAAGTAGCGCAAGCCCGAGTGTATGCTGTCACCCCTGGAGAGGTGGATGATGAGGCACCAGCGACCCACGATGCTGGAGTGATTACAGGTATGGTTCTAAATTAATTAAATTTTTGGATTTGATGTTTGGTGTGATTTGATGTTTCTTTATTTCGGATTTTGTGGGTGTATGTGTTGGTTCAGGAAGAGTTCGGTTATATGACTTTTATGCTTGCACGTTGTTTGATTCGGGTGCGTCTCAATCTTTTGTGTCTTCTACGTTCGCTCGGATATGTAATTTGGTTACGGGACCCCTACCAGAATCTTTAGTGGTGAGTCTTCCCAATGGTGAAATGGTTTGTTGTTCTAGAGTTGCGTTGGGTTGCCCTTTGGATTTTGGTGGTAGGACTCTTGATGCCGACTTGGTAGTATTCAAGTTGTTGGGATTTGATATTATTCTCGGCATGGATTGGTTATATCGGTACTGTGCGAGTATAAATTGCAGGAGTCGTGTGATCAGTTTTCAACTCCCAGATGGTGATTGTCTAGAGTTTTTGGGGAGTAAGTTAAAAGAAAAGCCGATGGTTATATCGGCAATCCAAGCGAAGAAAGATATTGCTTGTGGAGCGGAGGCCTTTTTGGTTCAAGTGACGTCTATGCCTAGTGGGAATGAGTCTTTAGCGGATTTTCCAGTTGTGGGAGAGTTTTCCGACGTGTTTGTAGATGTTTTGCCGGGATTACCTCCAGTCCGCGAGTTGGAGTTCGCCATTGATTTAGAACCTGGGGCGGCTCCTGTGCATAAAGCCCCTTACCGTATGGCACCAGCCGAGTTGAAAGAGTTGAAAGCCCAGTTGCAAGAGTTGGTTGACAAGGGGTTTATTCAGCCGAGTACTTCGCCTTGGGGTGCACCAGTTTTATTTGTTAAAAAGAAAGATGGCACTCTTAGAATGTGTATTGACTACCGGGAGCTTAATAAAGTGACCATCAAGAATAAGTACCCTCTCCCAAGAATTGATGATTTATTTGATCAGCTTCAAGGAGCGGCTATCTTCTCGAAGATTGACTTGAGATCGGGATATTATCAGCTGCGAATAAGAGACAGAGATGTCCCCAAGACTGCTTTTAGATCAAGATATGGACACTATGAGTTCAAAGTGATGCCTTTTGGGTTGGCTAACGCTCCTGCAGCTTTCATGGATTTGATGAACCGGGTTTTTCGACCTTATCTGGATTCCTTTGTGGTGGTCTTTATTGATGATATTTTGGTTTATTCCCAGAATATTGACGAGCATGCTTATCACCTTCGCTTAGTGCTTGGGAAGTTACGAGAGCACCAGCTGTACGCGAAGCTTAGCAAATGTGAATTTTGGCTGGAAGAAGTCAGATTTCTCGGACATGTAATTTCCCGGGACGGTGTGGCAGTTGATCCTAGTAAGGTGGAGGCTATTTTATCATGGCAGCGTCCGTCGACTGTGCGCGAGATCCGAAGTTTCTTGGGACTTGCCGGATACTATAGGAGATTCGTGGAAGGATTTTCCAGATTATCCGGTCCTCTCACCGCTTTGACTAGAAAGAATGCAGAGTTTGTTTGGTCGGACAAGTGCGAGAGGAGTTTCCAGGAATTGAAGAACAGATTGACTACTGCGCCAGTTCTAGCACTTCCAGAACCACACGAGCCGTTTGTAGTTTTTAGTGATGCATCTCAATTTGGTTTGGGGTGTGTTCTCATGCAAGGAGGACGGGTCGTGGCTTATGCGTCTCGTCAACTGAAAGACCACGAGAAGAATTACCCGACGCATGATTTAGAGTTGGCCGCGATAGTGTTTGCCCTTAAGATTTGGCGACACTTTTTATATGGAGCAGTTTGCGAGATCTACACCGATCATAAGAGTCTGAAGCATTTATTTTCGCAGAAGAATCTCAATATGAGGCAAAGGCGATGGTTAGAGCTAATAAGTGATTATCAGTGCGAGATTAAATACCATCCAGGGAAAGCAAATGTAGTTGCAGATGCCTTGAGCCGGAAGTCACATTTTGAGGATGAAGCTGAATCTTCTGGAGTGGATTCTTTACTTTGCGGAATGAGAAGGCTCCTTATTGGAAGTTCGCAGCAAGAGGAAGTGATATCTTCAATTCTTGATATCCGAGTAGTTGATTTTGAAGAATTGAAGACTCTTCAAAGAAAAGATTCGAAGCTGTTGGACATTAGAAAAAGGGTCAGAAAATCTAGAGGGCCGTTGCACTACAGTTTGGATAAAGATGGGATTCTTCGATTCCGAGATCGTAGAGTAATTCCTAAGGACTCAGAATTTAAGGAGCGAATTTTGGCGGAGGCTCACGCAGCTCCCTATTCCGTTCACCCAGGTAGCACAAAAATGTATCGGGACTTAAGGAAAAATTATTGGTGGGAAGGAATGAAGAGGGATATTGCCTTGTATATTGAGAGATGTGGCACTTGCCGTCAAGTCAAGGCCGAGCATCAAAGACCAGCAGGTTTGCTCCAGCCTCTCCCTATTCCTGAATGGAAATGGGATGACGTCTCTATGGATTTTGTAGTGGGTTTGCCGAGGACTCCCAGTGGAAAGAATTCAGTTTGGGTGATTGTTGATCGACTGACTAAGTGTGCTCATTTCCTACCGGTCAATAATGCGGATTCTCTGGGAAAATTGACTCGCATGTATGTAAAGGAAATAGTGAGACTACATGGGATACCCAAGAGCATAGTGTCGGATAGAGATCCAAGGTTCACCTCCCATTTTTGGAAGAGTTTGCAGGCGGCTTTGGGTACAAAATTGAAGTTCAGTACTGCTTATCACCCCCAAACAGACGGCCAATCAGAGCGCACGATTCAAACTCTTGAAGATATGTTGCGAGCGTGTGCAATAGAATTTCAAGGAAGTTGGGAGAATCACGTGCCACTCATAGAGTTCGCTTACAATAACAGCTTCCATGCATCCATCCAAATGGCTCCCTATGAAGCTCTGTATGGTAGAAAATGTAGATCACCCTTATGTTGGGATGAAGTCGGGGAGAAGAAAATAATTGGACCCGAGATAATACAGGAAATGCAAAATCAGATTCAGATTATAAGAGATAACATGACTGCAGCGCAAAGTCGTCAAAAGAGTTACGCGGATACCAGGAGGAGAGAATTGTCTTTCGAACAAGGCGATTGGGTTTATCTTAAGGTCTCTCCCATGAAAGGAGTCAAGCGTTTTGGGAAGAAGAGGAAGCTGGATCCGAGATATGTTGGACCTTTTCAGATTCTGGAGAAGATAGGGTCCGTCGCTTACAGAGTTGCCTTGCCAGAATATTTTGGGAATGTACACAATGTCTTCCATGTATCGTCTTTAAAGAAGAGCTTTGGACAACAAGAGCCACGCTTTGTCGACCTAGAGAATATTCAGTTGCAACCGGACCTTACTTATGAGGTAGTTCCGACGCAGATCACAGATTGGAAAGAGCAACAGTTAAGGTCCAAGACGATACCTTTGGTTAAAGTGGCCTGGGGAGATCCGTTAGCTCAAGATTTCTCTTGGGAGCGAGTAGTGGACATGAGGGAGCAGTACCCCTACTTGTTCGAGTGATGACGGTACGTTTCTCTTTTTATGGCAGTTGGTTTCATGTGGAATTGTATGGCTTGTTTCGAGTTGGTGTTTGGTCTTGCAAAATTTCGAGGACGAAATTTGTTTTAAGGGGGGGAGGATGTGATGACCCGCTTTTATGTGTATTTTCACTGAAGAAATATTTTAATTTAATTAAAATATTTTATAGTGCTTTTATTTTAAATTATCGAGTTTTAAATGGATTTTATTGGCTGTTGAATTTAAATCGTGATTTAATTTATTTTGGCTTGTTTTTGGCTTAAAAATTTAAATAGTTGGTTTTTACTAGTTATTTATTTTATTTCAGCTTAGTGATGTGTTTAAAATGTTTTCTTGGGTTTTATTGCTTTAAAAGTTCTTTTTTTGAATCAGTCTTTGGACTTCCGACGTGAGGACTGGACCTCATTAAATTTCATCATCTTTTCTTTTTCTCTTCTTTTTCTTTTCTTCTTTTTCTTTTTTCTCTTTTTTCTTCCTCCTTCTTTCTCCCCCCGTGCCCGATTCTCTCTCTCTCTCCTCTCCCCGTCGCCGACCGAGCCCTGCCCCCAGCCCGCCGCCGTCCGGCCACCGTGGCCGACACCACCCCCACCAAAACTTTCCCCTCCCTCCGGTGAGTCACCCCTTCCGTTCCCAGCCCCAACCGGCCGGCCGTTTGGCCGGAAAAAGCTTCTCAAGCCGCACGGTCTTTGCCCCGATCCGCCGCCGTCGCTCCACCTCCGGCCACCACATCTTCACCACTTCATCACCGGCCCCTTGCCGTCCTAACCCACCCATCCCCGGCCTCAAACGGTCGCCGGAGCGGCTCCCACGAGCTCAACTCCGATCGGCCCTGTTTTCGCTTCCACCGGCGTTTTCGCCGCCACCCACGGCCAAAACTCACTTCCACTAGCTTCATAAACATCCCTAGACCATCCCCTATCAATTTGGTGTCTTGGTTTGTCCCCAGTCAAAAGTGGGTATTTTGCGACCCACGGGAACAGTGCATTTGCACTGTTACGTTGCTTTCGCGACGCCGTTCGCTCCGCGCCGAACCTTCTAAAAATCCTATATAGCGCTGTAAGTATTTTCCAAGCTCTACTTTTAGATTTAAATATATTTTACTCTTGCAATAATTTATTTGGTTGGTTTGCTGATTCCGGACTGAGTCCGAGGAGTTCGGGGGTCGGATGGATGGAGGACGGAGTTGCTTGTTTTATTGTTCTATGGTTGATTTTATTTGTCGAGCATTGAGATTGGCATTTACATGATGCATGCACGTGTATTTTATTTTAATTGAGAAAATCCTGTTTTATTGGCGTAAATGGATTTTTGGGAGTGTGCGTATCACGAGCCCAAGCCGGGATGGGTTATTATCTCGGTGGAGCTCCTCTGGTCACTCGGGAGTGGATAATACTGAGTGACATCCCCTGGGTTGTCGCTGGGCGACAACCGGATCGCACGATACGGTAACGCTGTCGTGTCGACTCCGTGGTCCTTTTAGTGGTGGGGACTAGAGGATGGCCTGGCCAGGTACGCGCGAGGTGGAGGCGCGAGTCTGGGCATCACTCGTGTAGGTGTCACACGCGTAGACGTTACCTGCGGTGTGGCACAGAGCCAGAGTGTGCGGATGATCCCTAGGGGAGATCATGGTGCATGCATAATCGGTTGGTTTTTATGGTTTTCGGATACGGGCCATTTTCTGGGAAAATGGCGAAGGACTTGTGATCCATTTTCTGGGAAAATGGTGGTTTGGGCCATTATCTGGGATAATGGCGAGGCTTGGTTTTAAACGGTGTGTGTGTGGGCCGTTATCGGGGATAACGGCGAGGTTTGTTTAAAGGTTATGTTTTTTAAGCCAAATGGGTTTTTGGCGTGTGTGGAAAAACATGGTTTGCGAGTTTTATGCATTGGCATTTATTCATGCATATTGTTTGAGTTTAATATGCTTTTATCTAGTGGTGTTTGGATTTTACTTACCTGCGACACCATTTTTGGTACCGTAGATTTTGGTGCAGAGTTCGAGGAGGAGGAGGAGGCTGAGCCCGAGGATGCGGTTCCGTCGGAGTTCTGAGTTGAAGTTTATGCTTTGTATTTGGTTTTGAAACAATATTTATGTCTTGTGATATTTTATTATGTACCTTTGAACCGCTTTGTATTTTATTTAAGAAAAAAATTCTGGTACTTAATTTTATGACTTTACTATCCGCTGCGTATTTTCCTTGTGCACATTTGTCGCTTGCACACACTTGGCACTCGTCGATAGGATGGTGACCCGGGTTGTCTCCATCCGGACGTCTCGAATTCCCCGTGTTGGTACGTGGGGATTTGGGGGCGTCACAGTAAATAGTTAAAAAATTGGAGCCGCCAGTGACTCGACAATTGTGACTGGAGATTTGAACAATCGCCTGATATTGTTGACAAACAAGATTGAAGGTTCTAAGTTTCTATTAAAAAAATGATTATTTTCACCCATCTGATACCATATAAAATCAGTTTTAAAATTCATCCAATTCACATCAAATCTTATTCTCATCTCTATAACTCATCTGCATTCTTTCAACATTCTCGTTTTAAGCTTTCAATTCTTTTTTTAATGGTTCATTCTTCTAACATTTCTCTAGATCCAATCATGAGGTATTCTACACTTCAATCTCATGTCCTTTCTGCAGCTGCCATTGGTGCTATGTTGTAGCAAGAAAATAATAATTTGGCTAATAAGTCAGATTCCGATGCTATCTACGACTTGGTGAGTCTTGGGACTCGCTACTCCTCCTCTATAGTTGCTTTTTTCCAACGGCTATAAGTCAGAAACCATGAGATTGAAAAGCTTAAAGAACAAATTGTTATAGTTCAGTGAATTGTTCAAGAGTCTCACACAAGGGAAGGAATCTTTCAGCGAATTCTTCATTCTGCTTGCCAGTTCCCATGGATAGGGATGACATGATATTGTATGAAGAGAATGAGTGTCTCAAACATGAGGCTAAGAACCTCAAATTTATGTAAAAGTATTTATAAAAATTCTCTCTATATTTTTATTGACTCTGGTCTATCTTTTAAGAGATATTCATAACCTGCATCATACCTATTTCTCTTCTAATCATACATAATCTATCTTCTAGCAAAGGTTTTGTGAAAATATCTGTTAACTGATCGTGTGTGTTTATGAACTCTAGTACTATATCGTCTTTCTGTACATGATTTCGAAGAAAATGATATCTTATTTCAATATGCTTAGTTCTAAAATGTTGTATTGGGTTCTTTGAAAGATTTATAACACTTGTATTATCATATTTGATTGGAATGTGATTATACATGAGTTTAAAATCTTCAAGTTGTTGCTTCATGTAAAGAACTTGAGCACAACAACTACCCACATCAACATATTTTGCCTCAACAGTAGATAATGCAACAGAATTTTATTTTTTACTAAACTAGGAAACTAGTGCATGACCTAAGAAATGACATGCTCCACTAGTGCTTTTTCGATCAATTTTTCAGCTAGCATAATCTGCATCTGTGTAGCTGATTAGATCGAAAGATGTGTGATTAGGGTACCATAACCCTAGGTCAATTGTACCACTAAGATATCTAAGAATGCACTTAACTACAATTAAATGAGATTCTTTTGGAGATGATTGAAAGCGTACACATAAGCACACACTAAACATAATATCTGGTCTACTGGCTGTCAAATATAATAAGCTACCAATCATACCTCGATACCTTCGAGTCAACTGGCTTACCAGATTCATCTTTATCAAGTTTAGTGGATGGGCTTATTGGTGTTCCAATTTCCTTAGCACTTTCCATCCCAAACTTCTTGAGTAATTCCTTAATATATTTTGATTGATTGATGAATGTCCCACTTTTTGTTTGCCTAATTTGCAATCTGAGAAAGAATGTAAGTTCTCCTATCATGCTCATTTCAAATTCTTCCTGCATAGTCCTAGCAAAAACTTGGCACATATTTTCATTAGTAGCACCGAATATTATATCATAAACATAAACCTGAATAAAAATAATATCATCATTTTTGTATTTAATGAAAAGAGTTGTGTCGATTTTTCCTCTTGAAAAATGTTTTTCAATCAAGAAACCACTAAGTCTCTCATACCAAGCTCTAGGAGTTTGTTTGAGTCCATATAATGCTTTTGTGAGTTTGAAAACATGATTTGGATAAATATGATTTTCAAAACCTAGATGTTGCTCAACATATACATCTTCATTTATAAAACCATTTAAGGAATCACTTTTAACATTCATTTGAAAAAATTTGAAATCTTTATAACAAACATATGCAAGTAGCTTCTAATCTTGCGACTGGTACATATGTCTCATCATAATCAGTTCCTTCTTCTTGATTGAAACCTTTGTCTACAAGTCGAGCCTTATTTCTAGTAATGACTTCGGACTCATCTTTCATGTTTCTAAAACCCATTTTGTTCTAATAAAGTATGATTTTTGGGTCTAGGAACAAGTGTCCAAACATCATTTCTTTCAAATTGATTCAACTCTTCTTGAATAGCTAGAATCCAAGATTCATCAAGAAGTGCTTCATTAATATTTTTGGGTTCAATCTGAGATAAAAAAGCAATATGATTGCAAATATTTCTATGAGATGATCGAGTGCTTACACCTCGTAAAGGTTCTCCCAGAATTTTTTCCACTGGATGATCTTTCACAAATTTTCACTGTTTGGTTGCATCTTGTATTAAATTTTGATGATCTTTCCTGATGTCTCTATGTTGGACTTCCTCTATTACATTCTCTTTGTTGAGATTGAGACTTTCCGTGTGATTTATACATTCTGTTTCTTCATCAATAGATTTCTTGGAGAGTAGATAATTAGATTCATCAAATACTACATGTATAGATTCTTGTACAGTCAAAGTATTTTTATTGAATACTCTATAAACTTTACTATTAGTAGAATACTCGAGAAAGATAACTTCATCAGATTTTACATCAAACTTGCCTAAATTTCTGTCATTTAAAATAAAACATTTGCATCCAAATATATGAAAGTAACCAATGTTGGATTTTTTCTCATTCCAAAACTCATAGGGGGTTTTATCTAACTTAGACCTTAGCATAACTCTTGGCGTAATCATTCTGACTGTTAGGGTATCTTATTTAAAATACTCATGATGTAATTATTCTGATTGCTAGGGTACGTGATTTAAAATACTCGTAATGTAATCATTCTAATTGTCTGAATATTACTAGATACTCTAGGTGTAATCATTCTGATTGCTAGGGTATGTAATTTTAAAATACTCGTGATGTGATCATTCTGATTGTCATAGTATTACTAGGTACTCCTAATGTAATCATTCTGATTGCTAGGGTACGTGATTTAAAATATTCGTGATATAATCATTCTGATTGTCAGAGTATTACTAGGTACTCCTAGTGTAATCATTCTGATTACTTGGGTACGTGATTTAAAATACTCATGATGAAATCATTCTGATTGTTTGAGTATCTCTAATGGAATATGTTGGGCGGAATCATTTTGATTATTGACTATTCCTGACGAAACGACTGGCGGAATCACTTTGATTGTCAGAATTCAAGTCCAAGTTCATGTCAAACAGTTGAGTTTAAGCAGTTAAAAAAGCAAGATTCGAAGTTTATGTTAAGTCAAGTTTCATATCAAATGCATGTTAAGTCAAGTTTCATATCAAGTTCATGTTAAGTCAAGTTTCAGATCACATTCATGTTATGTTATGTTCACGTTCACATTAAGTTTCAAGTTCATATTCATATCATGCTAGGTTCACGTTTATGTTATGTTCAATTCACGTTCATGTCATGTTATGTTTATGTACATGTTATGGTCAAGTTCACGTTTATGTTATGTTATGTTTACATTCACATTATATCTCAAGTTCACGTTTATGTTAAGATCAAGTTCATGTTTATGTTATATATGTTCACGTTCATGCTATGTTTCAAGTCCATGTCATGTTTCAAATTCACGTTCATGTTATGTTTCTAATCCATGCTATGTTTTAAGTTCTAGTTCATGTCATGTCAAGTCAAGTTCAGTCACGTTTCAGTTCAAGTTATGTCAAATTATGCTATGCTTACTTACGACTTTAATTATGCATTTATCCTTTTACTGTCATGTATACATCATTAACCTATGCGAGAGTTTCCTGTTAACTTACTGAGATTTGTAATCAAATCTCACTGTGGTAGTCCCAACTACCATTTTCCACGAATGGTAGATCTTGTTACAGGACCTAAAGGAGAATCTGGAACTGACCAACTGGACACAATCAACTAAGCGACGGTGCAATGTAAACCTTAGTATAGTAGTTAACTTAAATTACTACTTGTACAATGGAGTTGCATCTCCAGTACTCTTTGGATCATAGCCATGTTGGACTAGTGTTGTGATCTTAGTTGTTCAATGAGTCTTTATGTATGAAGTATGTTTTAAGCATTTGAAATATTTTTAGTTTGGTGCATAGTATTGCTAAAGAAAAAAAATTTATCCGTTGCAAATATTGCATAATGTTAGATGCATGTTAGGAATATTGCATTTTATATGTCATGAACGAGGGCAAGTAACTTTTTGTTGCATGTCTCGACACTTCAAATGTCTGTTCGATCCCAAGTGAAATCTGGGGGTGTCACAATACGACTGGAAGGAAATATTTTGCAAGACAATTAGAAGAAAAGGTAACAAATGGTTTAATCGATCCCATGGAGAAATGGCCTTGATGTTTCTATACTAGTGTATAAGCTTTCACCTAGTTGACATATCTAACATTTGCTTTGCATGTTGCAATGTGAGAGTGTGCACAACCTAGTTGATTTCTTTAGGGAGTCCAGTTGGTCAAAAGAGAAGAACAAATTTGTAATGAACATTACTGAAACTCTCTATGTGAGTAACAAAAACATTGGGCAGTTGTGTGCTTTTTATAAATTCTACATAGTTATGCTTATCTTTTATATTGGTTATCATCTTCTTCATGATTAATGAAACTTTTGTGCATTGTTGTTGAAGAATAAAATGGTGGAAAGGCTAAATGCAATGGACCCTGAAAATCAAACTCGAGAGGCAGCAACACTAATTTTTAAGGAAGTTATTGGGCATAGGCTGAGATATGCCAAAAGGTTGGCAGAGATGGAGATGCCCGAGTCGAGTAGAAGTTCGTATTGTGGTGTTGATGTCAGGGGGGCCTCAGAGGATTGCAAGTATTACAAAGCACAACTTGAGGAATTAAAGTCAAATGTGCTGGAGATAATTGCATAAACAAGCTAAGTTTGATAAATTCATGACCTACTCTATTTCACAACATCAATATTCACAGGCTGTTGACTAAGGGTTTTCCACACAATGTTTTTGTATGAAGCCAATTTTGGAGAAACCATGGTGGCAACCCTTTTGGAAATTAATGGGAGACAACTTTGGAGTGAGTTTCTGAAGTGATGACTGGGTGGTTGGGAACTTGAAATGTCAAAAGTGGGGGTCAATATATATTTCGTACAAGTTTGGGCCGGACTACTTGGGAGCTCGAGTCTTCTCGTACCTAACCACAAAATCACTCTTAGCAATAGCAACCCAGTGGGTCGCTGGATGGAGCCTCCAATACTTAAGTCAGTTGAGTCTAGAGGAAAACTCTCAGAAGATAGGGAGTATTGTTCCGATTACCTTTCTATGGCGCTCAAGGGGGATACTTATACATGTCTCCAGGGTAGCTCCATGCCCTGCCCCCTTGAGTGGCCTCTGCTAGAGCCCAATTAATGCGACTTGGCTTGAGAAGGGCATTGGATCGTGCTATCCCATTGAGGTGGCGTGCTGCTTCTTCTTTGGTGATAGGGGTGCTGATTGCCCTTTGGATCATGGTCTACCCGGCCCGTCGGCTTGACAAACATCCCCTTGAGCTGGGTTACCTACAGTTATGTGGTCCGGAGATGGACGGGCTTAGGTCTGGCCTTGGGTTGGGTGCCATCCCGGCCTGAGCTGGGCCGAACTTATTGGGGGAAATTTTTTCCTAACATTTATTATGCTTGATGATTTGTTTTTTTCTTTTCCTTTTCTTTTTTTCCAATGAAGCACCAACACATAATTCCATGCAAATTGATACAAACGGAGTTTTTTTTTTTTTTTTTAATAAATATGACCCTTGAATTTAGCATAAAAGATCAATTGAGTCATGGCCTTTTGATTAAACGATTTAACCTGTATACAATTTAATTTAATAATTTGTAAAGCTTGCCTTTACAGCTAGGCTGCTGACCTCACTGCTATAGATATACATGGCCGAACTTTGACCAAATTGTTTACCCAAACACCATGTACATGCACACTACAACCAATATACTTTTTCTAGACAGCTTTTTGTTGAGAAAATTGTCTTCTTCGTAAAAAAAAAAAAAAAAAAAAAAAATTGATGATTGTGATCCCATGATGTTTATTCCGGACTGGAATATAATTCCTCCTGCTTATGACTCTGGGTCATAACGGGTTGGGAGCCACGCGCATTGCCGATATTGGTCCGTGTTGCCCACATGTGGGACTTTTGCTGCGATTACAACTCGCGGCAAATATTAGGAAAATCGCTGTGGATAGCCTTCCACGACCATTTAGCACCGCAAGTGAACAGCTTGAAAAAGGACATCTTAGATTACAAAAAAAATCGCCTAAAAATAAAATTTTGGTTGCAATAAGTCAAATTTTTGTGCCTCCAGTGTGATCAAGAATCGTGGCAAAGACCCTCTACCATTTGTAGCGAACTCTATTTCTCAGGAAAATACTATTGATTTGCCATGAACTTGGCTGCAACTAGTATGTATTGCGGAAGACCTATTTTGCTACAAATAAATTTTTCCAAAAAGTTAAAAATAAAACCAATTTTTATGATTTAAAATCCACAACAAATGGTCCCAAAACAAGGCAAAAAAAATAAAAATAAATAAAAAGATAGATTAATTTATTTAAACTGGATATACACAGTTCAAATAAATCTAATAAACATATATTATGACTGTACTATTTGCATCAATTTGCTGACTGCAACATACCTTTTTATAAGTAAAAATATTATATATATCAATAGCAGTAACGAAGTACACTGAAAGTATACAAGAAAACATTTAGCCCATATTAGAGAGCCCCTAATGACTCAAAAAGCCTGTGGAAAACAACCCAAAATACACCAAGCCTAAATTAGAATGGAACACACCTCCCCGACCCCAATCCCTTGTTTCCCATGGAACTAATACTCAACCCAAGACTGCAACATGTTGTCCTCTGGAAGTTCATCTCGGATAAAACTCCACAATGGGCAGTAGCATGTTGTGGCAAATGGGTGATTGACCAACAACATCAACCACAAAGTTTCCCATAGTAATAAGAAATCGCAATAAGTCAATTCTAATAACCATATTATTCATGAATTTGGAATGAAACTCCAAGTGTAATGTGATGAAGAAGGTACCAATCAATTCCTTAAATTTAGTAAAACAAACACAATGATTTAACATTTTTATTAAGTTCCAATGTGGCATAGTCGACTCACTTTAAATCTAGACCAAAATTGCAAAGACCTAAATTGCCTCGGTACTACAATGAACTCAAGTTACAAAGACCTAAATTGCCTGAAGATTTCATTCGAAACCTCTGCACTTACATATGAAAAGCAAAGGGAGAGAGATTCACCAAAAGCATATGCTACAACCTTGCCCTTGGTATATGTGGTAGCTACCTCTTGGATTTTCTGCACAGCAATGAATGACCCCAACTGTGATTATTTATTGTAGCCATAATGTCAACTACCATGAACATAGGTGTGCCTAACAACCTTGTCAATTACACTAATGAAAGATATTATCAAATGAATTTTTTCTCCTTTTTAGGCAGATAAGGTTATATTGAGAAATACCTAAATCTTAGAAGTGCATATAGAAGATAAAGAATCATATGTGAACACTGTGAGCCAGAAAAGTAAAGCTAGACTTGGGATAGAGCAACTCAATAATACAAAGGTAACCAAAGTTGTCACACCACGGAACATTTTTGCAAGACTTAGAATGTAATGGGCCAAGTCAAAGGTAACTTCTTATATAATTACCTATTTTTGAGTTGAGTAATAGGAGATAACTCGTTCTCACCATGCCAAGAACCAAGTTCTGATGCTTGACTTAGAATACAATAAAAAAAGATAATATCCCATAGTCTCAATATCTCAAAACGCCATGCCCAAATAAAAAGTGTAAGGAAAGAAACCACCAAACAACCAAACTGGCCTGCAAATTTGAACCAACTATTACAAGCAACACAATTGTTTTTCCTAAAAAATCACAATATAAACTATAAACAGCAAATAGTGCACCGTAATAACCAATACCTAAAAGGAGACAATGTAAAGATTAATACCTTTGTCATTTGGGATTACCAAAAAGGCCAAGTGGATGTTTTAACAAGGTTTGAGAATCTGATGATAGAAGGACCAATGACATGGAATTACGAGACCTGATTACACCCAAAAAATAATGCGGTAGTTGCAATATATATTGGGGTGTCGATTCCACATGAAGATGGTATAAACACTAAAAGAAACTAAAAATTTAATAAAACAAAAATCAAAGTAGCAATGTAAGACAATTCCTTTATGAAAAGAAATGAAATGAAGAGCCAAAACGTAATAATGAAAAGATTTGACCAGAATTAATAGCAGTGAAGTATCGGGAATCCCTTATTTGAACTTGATAATTCTATCCATATCAAATTCATTGGATACTCAATTAGAGATTGTAGCACCAGACTCTCTAATCGGAAAATATATCTTTATAACCAATTTGTTCAAATATAATTCTTGAAAACTACTCTTCTTTTGAAAGCATGGATTGCTATCCTATCCTATTAGACTTAGATTCAAAGACAACAATATACTTAATAGCAATAATGTAGCAGAGAATCACACCAATAAGATCAACAACGAGATCATAAACACCACAACAATCCCATAGAGAAGGGATCATTCTATTCTGGCCCTTGGTTCCCTATTTTCCTCCTTTTTCACAAGCTATCCCCATTATGGAAAGAGAATTGCGTGCAAACTCTGGTAGGTATACTCCAGATTTCCACGTGTAGATTTCAGGCCCTATTTCACTTAGTAAACGGCCGAATTAGAAAATGGCTATTTCTAGAACAAATGTAGTCCATTGAATTATATTTTCAACACATCTTGAATAGCCTCAATTAGATACCAATAGTGGAAGATATGATCATAATACTAACAAATACTCAGAGAGGCTACAAATTTCAAATATTTTTCATTAATTGCCATTTCCTTTCTTGTTTATGACTCGAATTTCTTTGACTTTAAATGTATGAAATTCTCGATTTATTGTTCTCTTCTTTCTTATTAGCTAGACTTCAGTTTAATCATTTTTAAATTCATTCCTGCAACAAATTCATTAGACACTGAATCAAAACTTGGGTAATATGAAATTAAAATTTAAATTGAAAAAATATAATCAAAATGCCTAAATAACACATATAATTTAGCAATTAAACTTATAAAAGTAATGTTCAAAGTACACTTTCGTGCACTCATCACATCCCTAACCAACTTATTGCTAGTCTTTAGCAATTCAAGCGTCAACACAGCAGAAAGAAAAATATCCCCAACCTGAAATGAAAACTTCCACATAAACAATGTAGTAATGTCTGACATATCAAGCAACATATTCATAAGAGATCTGTAATGCTACAAAAGTTTGTCTATTGAAACAACTCTCAAAATTTGTGTGCGCCCGTTAAGCCATAGCCATCTTACCAGCAACCCAAACACATATTGTGATGACCCGCTTTTGCGTGTATTTTCACTGAATGAGTGTTTTTAATTTAATTAATATTATAGTGCTTGTATTTTAAATAATCGGATTTTAATGAGATTTTATTGGCTGTTGAATTTAAATTGCTGTCTAATTTATTTTAGCTCGTTTTTGGATTTAAAATTAACTAGTTAGTTTTTACTAGTTATTTTTTTTATATATTAGCTTTACGTTGTGTTTAAAATATTTTCTTAATTTTTTATTTATTTATTTGATGTGGTGTTTATTTTATTTTAGTCGTTTTATGTTTTTAATATCGTTTTCGGCGGATCAGTTTTTGGACCCCGGATGTGAGGATTGGACCTCAATTCTTTTCTTTTTCCTCTTTTCCTTTTCTTTTTCTTCTTTTCCTTCTTTTTCTTTCTTTCTTTTCTTCCTCTCCATTTCTCCCCCCGTGCGCACGAAATCTCTCCCTCCCTTCTCTTTTTTTTTTCCTTCCGTCAACCCCACTTTGACCAGCGGTATCTCCGCCGTCCGGTGGAGGTGTCGTACACCACCCCCGCCATTCTCTTCCCCTCCCATCAGACTACATCCCCACCAATTTTCAGGACCATCGGATCCACCGTTAGCCGCCACGAGCCCCTCAAAGTCGCTGCCCCCAACTCTGTTTTTCACTCTGTCGCCGCCACCTTCAACCGCCCAGAACCGCCGTTCACCGGCGGCATAGCCTGCGACACCCACCCAGATTTCTTCCCCTCTCACCGGTGAACATCCCCACCAAGTTTCACCTCTATCCGAGCCACCGTTAACCACCACGAGCTCCACCAAGCCACACGGTTTTTCACCGATTCCGGCGCCGTCGCACCACCTCCAGCCACCATCTCTTCACAGCTTCTTCCCCTACCTCTTGCCATCCTAACCCACCTAATTTCGGCTTAGATCCGTCGCCGGAGCAGCTCCCACGAGCTCAACTCCGATTTGGCTGTTTTTGCCCTCCACCGCCGTTTCCACCGCCACCCACAACCAAAACTCATTTCCTTTAGTTTCATAAATATCTCAAGGCCATTCCCTACCAATTTCATTCCTTGGGTTTGTCCCCGTTCGAAAGTGGGTAATTTATTACCCACGGTCACAGTGTAAAATACACTGTTACGTTGCTTTTCCTCCGCCGTTTGCAACGCCACGAGCTTTCGAAAAATACCGTATAGCACTGTAAGTATTTTCTAAACTCTACTTTTAGATTTAAATGTATTTTGCTTTTACAATAAATTATCTGGTTGGTTGGTTGATTCCAGACTGAGTCCGAGAAGTTCGGGGGCGGGATGGATTGAGGACGGAGTGCTTGGTTATTGGTTGTTTGTGACTGGTTGGTTATTGTGCCATGAGGCGTGTATTACATATTGCATACATGTGCATTTTATTTAAATTGAGAAAATCATGTTTTTTGGCATAAATGGATTTTCGAGTGCGTGCGTATCACGAGCCCAAGCCGGGATGGGTTATTATCTCGGTGGAGCTCCTCTGGTCACTCGGGAGTGGATAATACTGAGTGACATCCCCTGGGTTGTCGCTGGGCGACGACCGGATCGCACGATACGGTAACGCTGTCGTGTCGACTCCGTGGTTCCTAGAGTGGCGGGGACTAGAGGATGGCCTGGCCAGTTACGCGTTGGGCGTGAGTCTGGGCATCGCTCGTGTAGGTGTCACACACGTAGACGTTACCTGCGGTGTGGCACAGAGCCAGAGTGTGCGGATGATCCCTAGGGGAGATCATGGTGCATGCATAATCGGATTGGTTTTTATGGTTTTCGGATACGAGCCATTTTCTGGGAAAATAGCGAGGATGTGTTGAGGACTTGTGATCCATTTTCTGAGAAAATGGTGGTTTGGGCCATTATCTGGGATAATGGCGAGGCTTGGTTTTTAACGTTATGTTTTGGGCCGTTATCGGGGATAATGGCGAGTTTTTGTTTAAAGGATATGTTTCTGGGCCAAATGGGTTTTTGGCGTGCGTGGAAAAATATGGTTTATGAGTTTTGTGCATTGTCATTTATTCATGCATATTGTTTGAGTTTAATATGTTTTTATCTAGTGGTGTTTGGATTTTACTTACCTGCGGCACCATTTTTGGTACCGTAGATTTTGGTGCAGAGTTCAAGGAGGAGGAGGAGGCTGAGCCCGAGGATGCGGCTCCGCCGGAGTTCTGAGTTGAAGTTTATGATTTGGTTTTGGCTTTGAAACAATATTTGTATTATTTTATTATGTATCTTTAAACCGCTTTGTATTTTATTTAAGAAAAAAATTCCGGTACTTAGTTTTATGTCTTTGCTATCCGCTACGTATTTCTTCGTGCACATGTGTCGCTTGCACACACTTGGCACACGTCGATAGGGTGGTGACCCGTGTTGTCACCATCCGAACGTCTCAATTTCCCCGTGTCCGTACGTGGGGATTTGGGGGCGTCACACATATGACTTCGAGCACACCCTTAATAAAAGTATTAACTCAACCACTCCCATATTTGCCAACAGCTACTCACTCAAGTGTGTAGAAGGTATAACTGTATATAGCCAAAATGACAAAGAGCCATAGATCTCCACAAATGAAATGTTAATTATTGAGAATTCAACAACTCTTACCACAAATCCACTTAGGATCAGAAAGTTCAATAATCAAAGGTTCTATGAGGCTAAGGGTTAGGTTAAAGAAAACAAGAGAAGATAAAAGAATTCACAAGAGCTTATAAATACATGCCAGAGGTCTTCACATAATAATACATTAAGCACAACTCCCTCAACTTATTGTATTTTTTTTTCTCTTCTCTTTTTAAGAGAATCTCTCTCTCTCTTTTGTTTTTCTTTTTCTTTCTTTTTTTTTAAGAGAATCTCTCTCTCTGTCTTTTCTTTTTCTTTTTATTTTTTTATTTTTTAGAGAATATTCTTCTTCTCTCTCTCTCTCTCTCTCTCTCTCTCTCTCTCACACACACACACACACAATCATAGAATCCATTTTAACGAACTTGCTAGCACCAATAAGAAACCACCACAATACAATCATTTCCTTGGCTTCCTTTTGTTTTTCAGATCAACATTTAACATCCTTGGCACACACTTTAAAGGTAAAAGGTATGAAAGAGATAATAATTTAGGCTCAACTCCAATGTGGAGGGGATGCGAGAAACATGAGTTTACAAAAGAAAGGCTAATTTTTCGTTTTTACTTGGACTCAAAATGGTTTTTAATGGATAAAACATGGAATAGCTTAAAAGGCTCAAACGCTCATCCTAAATTGACATTCATCATCTCCTAAGTACAATCAACCAACATGCCACAAACCATGTAATGACATTCACAATAATTAAACAAGTTAAAAGGGAGAACAAGCTATAAGTCAATGAACTTCACTCAAGGAATATCCCTCATAGTCACTCATGTGGAAGTTGTGACTAATGTTCGAGGATTTCCACTAATTGTACGTGTTTAACATCCATCTTACCATGAAGGCTTAGTTTCTGCTAGAGAATTATGAGAGTATCTCAATAGAGAAATAATTAAGGTAAAAGAATAGACTCAAATGACATACATTGAAATCTCGTCCAGATGTTAAAGCTTTACTCTTGAGAAAATTATGCACTTGGTTATGTTCCACCCCCGAACCAAAAGTTAACATTGTCCTAAATGGCAAAAACAGGAAACACAAGGGCATAGAGATGAAGTAAGAAAGGTATCACCTAGGAAGTGAAGGGCAATTTTGTAACAACTTAAGGAGCTCATTGCTACTAAAACAAAAGCAAAAACAGAACAAAGAAAGAAAGAAAAAAACAAAAATAGAACAAAAATGAAAATAAAGAAAAATAGATAAGCTAACTAACTACAAAGGTGCATGCAATGGTACTAAGTCTCATAAACAAGGTTTGCAAGAAGAGTGTTCTCCTCTGTAGGACTCAAACGCTCCATAAGTGGCTTCAAATGTTGTCCATTGACCTTAAATACACGCCCATCCTTTGGATCTTCAACCTCTACAATTCCATTCTCAAAAACATGTTTCAGGATAAAGGGACTGGTCTACCTAGACCATAGCTTACCTGGATGGAGATGCAGCCTAGACTCATAAAATTTGACCTACTGGTGAGGCTCAAACTGTTTTCTCACAATACATCTATCATGGGATGCTTTCATCTTCTCCTTATAGATTCTAGAGTTGTCATAGGCATCATTGCTTAACTCCTCCAACTCGATCAACTAAAGTTTTTTTTTGCTTACCTGTATTCAATTTTGAAGAAATACTAACATAATAAGTGTCACCTTGGCCAAGAAATGCATGCTTTAAACCTGATGATGGTGGTTTCAATTCCAATTTGGGAGTCTCCACGCTTGAAGAAATTTATTTTTCACTTTTCTTAGGCAATTCCTCAAATTTCGGTTGCCAAACTTGTGTGCCATAATCCTAAGTTTCATAGAAAAAATAGCACAAATATCAACAACATCAAATGAATCACTAATAGTATCAAACTCAGAATTAACAAGGAAATATTCAAGGGGATCATAATCATGAGTTGTGTGAACTCCCTTGTCTATGAGTGCGTCAATCATGTATGTTTGGTAGCACTCATCATCCTCTATTGGCTATTTTCCAATATAGAAAATATTCATCTCGAGAGTCATATTCCCAAAAGGGAGCTATGTTAGATCATTCCTACAATTAATAAGAGCATTAGCAATAGTAAAGAAAGGTCATCCTAAAATTAAGGAGATTTTAGAACTAGAGTCAACAACAAAACTAGTATTAAGGATTAACAAATCAACATGATAGTAAAACTTATCAATTTGGATCAAAACATCTTTAACTATTCCTCTCGATTTTTTAACTGAACGGTCAGCTAATTGAAGTAGAAAAAAATTGGGCTTAATTTCACTGAAACCAAGCTGCAAATAAATGGAATAAGATATCAAATTTACAATAGCTTCTAAATATAGCAAGACTTGCCCAAACTCATGATTCTCAATATTACATGCAATGGTTAGACAACCAGGGTCCTTGTACTTAGGAGGAATTTCACTGCTCAATTAGAGCACTAACTTGCTCTGTTAGAAATGATGTCTTCTTAATATGGTGCTTTCTCTTAACTATACAAAAATTTTTAAGAACTTTTGCATAAGTAAGAACTTGTTTAATAACATGCAAAAGAGGAAAATTGATCTTTACTTGCTTGAGGTCCTCCAAGATTTCATTGCTAGAATCCAAAGTTTGAATACCAGATTTTAAAACTTAAGGAAATTGTACCTTGATTGGGCTCTTGATTACCTTAGCTTCCTTCGGTAACTTAGCACTATCATTGCTTTGTTCCTCTTGAACATCCTCTGGTTGATTAATTGTTGGGATGTATAAGGACTTACCACTTCGTGTCACAATAGCATTGACCTCTTTCAAATTTCCTTGCGCCATATGTTGACCTTGGGGCATGGGTTGAGCTTGAGAAGGGAACTTGCCACACTCAAAGAAGTCACCAACTTGGATACATGACTCCTTTTCTCCTTATTTTCCTCAACAACCTATATAATCAAAGACTCAGACCTTTGATTACGTGTACCTCAATAAAAGCATGCAAAGTCTCTTCAAAGGGGTTTCTAGAATAGGGGGATGCATGATATGGTGTAGAGTTATTTTTTGATGGTTCTGATTGTGCAGAGTTGTGAATGTCAGACTTTCAACTGAAGTTTGGGTGATTTCTTCAACTAGGATTGTATGCATATGAGTAGGGTGAAAATGGCTTTTTATACATGCCAAGAGAATTGCAATGTTCCTTATACACTACTCTTATCTCGACAAGTGTTGGGAAATCTTGTGCAAGATGATCTACTCCCTGACAAACAAAACAAAGTTTAGAGGCATCAGTTTGGGGAATAATATGAGCTGCCATGGTTTCCTTCATCTTCAATGCCTCTAGCTCTCTAGTTAGGCCCTTCATCCTTGCCTTCAAGTTATCTTCTTCTCTGAGATGATAGATGCCTTCATTAGAAGGAGTTTAATTGAAGCGTGATTGATTGATACTGTCAAAAGCATTTGATCCTGTCCAAGTGTGAGCTTTTTTTGTAAGTTCATTTAAATACTCTATTGCCTCATCCGGATCCTTCTGTAAAAACTCACAATTACACATGATTTTAGCAAATTGATGTTCTCTAGGAGTAAGACCTTCATAAAAATAGCTAACTAGATGCTAGCTTTCATAACCATGATGGGGACACAAGCTAAGTAGCTCTTTAAAACGTTCACATGCTTCATACAAAGTCTCACTATCCTTTTGTGTAAAAGTTAAGATTTGCCTTTTCAAAGCATTAGTCATATGATGAGGAAATTATTCATTGAAAAAAATTTAGGTCATCTCAGCCATGACCCAATTGACCATGGTCTCAATGAATACATCCAACTATTCACCTTATTCTTTAGTGAGAAAGGAAAGAACTTAAGTCGAACAGTATCTACAGTGCCAGGTTGATCATGAAATGTAGCTACAACATCTTCAAACTTCCTAATATGCACATACGAATTTTCACTCTCCAAACCATGAAAAGTAGGGAGAAGTTGTATCATACCAGGTTTGAAATCCATTGGAGGACTATTGGGTGGAAATGTAATGTATGATGGTGTTGCTATGCATGTAGCGTGAAGGTACTCATGTATACTCCTAGGTTGATCTTTGTGCACACTCATGTTTGATGAAGAAATGATAAAATAGAATGTGTATCAAAACTAGATGGCGTGTCAAACAAATTATCAAATAAAGTATTAGTGTCTACTTCAGGTCTCCTTGCAAATCTACCTAACTAGTCTCTATATCTATGCATGCAAACACTGAAAGAGAAAGAAAAAACTAAATCTTAAATTAAAAGAAAGCAAAAGAAAGGAACAAGTTTACTACATTTGGTGTGTCAAATTCAGCAAACCTATTCATTGAATGTGCATCTTGAACTGTATCCCCAGCAACAACGCCAAACTTTGATTATGCCCAAAGAATAATGCGGTAGTTGTAATATAGATTGGGGTGTCGATTCCATAGGGATATGATAGAAACACTTAAAACTAAAAATTTAAGAGAACAAAAATCAAAATAGCAATGCAAGACAAATCATTTTTAAAAAGAAATAAACTGAATAGTCAAAACGTAATAATGAAAATGTTTGACTAGAATTAATAGCAGTGAAGTTATGGGAATCCCTTACTTGAACTTGATAATTCTATCTTTATCAGATTCATTGGATACTCAATTAATGATTGTAGCACCAGACTCTTTAATCGGAAAATATATCTTTATAACCAATTTGTTCAAATATAACTCTTGAAAACCACTCTTCTTTTGAAAGCATGGATTACTATCCTATTAGACTTAGATTAAAAAACGACAATATACTTAATAGCAATACTGCAGCAAAGAATCACACCAATAAGATCAACAACTATATCATAAACACCTCTACAATCCCATAAATAAGGCATGACTGAATCTATGAAAAGTATTGGTTGTAAAATTATCCAAATACAATGAAGACTAATAAGAGATGATAAACAAGGATTGTATCAACAAAAAAGTTTATTACATGAATCTATAGAATTAAAATCAGCATCATTCAAGTAAGTTCATCCTTAGCCTCACCAAGGAATTAGCTCCCTATTTGAAAGAAGAATAATTCTTTTTCTAGAAGATGAGCTTTTCCAAATCCTAGTATCCTTTCTACCAAAACAAGAAGGGATCCTTCTTTTCTGCCCCTTGACTCTCTGATTTCCTCCTTTTTCATGAGCTATCCCCAATATGGAAAGAAAATTGCGTGCAAACTCAGATAGGTAATACTCCAGATTTCCACATGCAGATTTTAGACCCTGTTTTGCTTAGTAAATGGCTGAATTATTAAATAGCTATTTGGAACAAATGTAGCCCATTGATTTAGCTTTTCAACGCATCTTGAATCACCTCAATCGGATATTAGCAGTAAAATATATGACTATAATACTAACAGATACTCAGAGAGGCTGCGGATTCTGAATATTTTTCATTAATTACTCTTTCCTTCCTTGTTTATGTCTTGAATTTCTTTGACTTTAGATGTATGAAATTATCCATTGATTTTTCTCTTCGTTCTTATTAGCTAGACTTTAACTGAATCATTTTTAAATACATTCTTGCAATAAAATCGTTAGACGCTGAATCAAAACTTGGGCATTAAGAAATTATAGTTTAAATTGGATAAACATAATCAAAATGCCTAAATAACACATATAATCTAGTAATTAAACTCATAAAAGCAATGGTCAAAGTATACTTTTGTGCACTCATCAAGACCCATGGCGTGCGTCCATAGAGAACAACTTGTTGACAAGAGAGAGGACGAAAATAGCAAAAGGAGAAGGTGGCGACGTTGGGTTTTTGAGATATACCAAGATTTATATGAAGAACCAGATTTAATTCAAATATATTTCAGAAACTTACCTTGGAGTAGATTGAAGATCTTGGTAGAGTGGAGAAGTGTTGACTTAGGGAATATCAAAGAAGAAGCTACGTGCGGGAGTGGAGAAATGAAGAGACGGAAAAGGGTAGGGAAAATTTTGTCAAAAAAAAGGTGGGAGGAGGGTGGGGGGGGAAGAGATTGAGAAAACGTTAAGAGTTCCAAAGTTTGTATTTATACCCCATTATTGCAACAATTTCTAATCATGCCAAAAAAATAAATTTATCACATTCACATCAGATTGTTTTGTGGCAGAGTGTAAATGGATGAGATTATGACTTTTTATGACCTTGTCTATCTCGCTGCAAAATTATCTGTAACAATTGCTTAAAACTAGTGCCAAGTTTCCTATGATCCATTTTTTGTCACTGAAGTCACTTCTTGATTCCATTATGAAACTGTCACAAAAATAATAGAGGAAATAACCCATATCTATTGTTGTGTATAAAACAGTGGGTAGTGGTTCTTGGACGCAACCTAATTGAAACTCACTACAACAATGCATAGTTTTTACGGCACTTGATAATCGCTGTAACAAGGGGAAAAACCGTGGCTAAAGTCATCAAGCCACGGTTTTTAAATTGCAGATGAAATGCCAGGATTCAAGTATGACATCTGCTCTGATTTTCACCGCAACGAAGCCGCCAAAGATTTGCTTCTCTTCCCGTCGATCTACCTGCCAAGAAAGCCAAGGGTGGTAACTGCCAATATTGAATCTCATCCAAGTCGATTTCAGTGTCGCTAAGGCATTCTTCACTCCCTGCGCGCATATGTTTGTTGTAGATCCAACAATGTGTTTGGCGAGTTAAGATCCGCCAATGTTATTAATTGGGACTACTATTCTCGCTGGCCAAATGGATCAGTGATTTTAGATCGGTCGAGCAAATTATGGCACTCTACCATGTCGCCGTGCTTTCGGTTCCACCCTCAATTTTGTTGTAGCAATACCCTCGCCAGAGATTGGTTCATATTTGAAAGATCAGTTTAAGCGAATCTATGGTGTTCCAGTTCATCGTGGTAGTAACAATTATCCACGATTTCCACCCCAGGGTCTTCGGCGCTAGGTATCAAATTTTTGCATGAATTTTTTTTTTCTCCCAAAATTGCCCTTTTTCACATATGCTAATCAAATTTAGTTGTAAATTTACAAACTCATGAAAATAGGCCAATCATTTAAACTTGAACTCTCAAATTAACGCAATAAATTTGTCAATAATTAAATTTATTTAATCTATGGAGATGGTCCTCCCAATCGACACTGTATTCATGCATAAATCATTGATCATAAGTAGAGGTAGGGATGGATTATTTGACACTCTGGAACTAATCAACTCTATTTTCTCATATTGGGTTTGCACAATATAGGGTTAATTTTCACACACAAGCAAATATATATCCTCTTCAAATTGGTCTCAAATCTAGTTTTGCAATTGTGTTTATATATTTATAAACTTGAATTGGGTTTTGCACATGATATATATCAGCACATATAGGCCTATATATATATCTATCAATGTGTGTATATCAGACACATAGAGAAGATTGCATATCTTAGTGTTACTACATATTTAAATTAATCAACTATGCAATTATAGAGAACCTCCTGACCCAATTGAATGTATATATCATTTACTTTCCTACTGAAAGCAGTATGTCGAATATCTCAACTAGAGATGACTCTTTTATTCAACTTTGTCCATAACTTAGTTTAGCAATGATCTCAACATAATTATCCATACTTGCTATTTTACATGTCAATAGTCATACTATAAATCATGTACATGTACATACCCCTCGTATTGAGGAAAATTTAACTTAATGTTCTTTGGGGTCTTGGGTAGCACATTCAAATCACCATCCTAACTTTGGAAAAATATTGACCTGTTCCAATATACAACAATGGCATAAAAATCAGGTCAGAAAATATTTATATGCATAACCATTTATCGTAATTGCAAATTTCACATCTTCATTAGCAATACTTTCAACTGCCAAACCCCACAAATAATATGCATATCGTGTGTTGGGCAGCCTAAAACACTCTACAAAATTACTACTCAATCACCACAACATTAATTTTCTTCATTACCTAGTGGAGATCAATGTGGTTCAGATTCAAGTATCATTTGCAATTGATATACAAGTAAAGATTGAATCTCAGTTTTCATAATCTTTTTTGTATGGAATTTGATGGATGTTTATGTTTTTTACCTTACTATTCACAATCTACTCTTCACATAGTAAGTCACACTCACTAAAGTAATTTCTTACTAAAGCTGATGATGCAACAAATATCTATGCACATCTCAGCACACAAAACCTATTTATGTGAAATTACCCATGCAATCAAAAATCACAATGATTCACATAGTAAGTCACATTCACTAACAAAATTGAACTACTAAAACTAATGATGCAACAAATATCTGTTAAACCTCTCAGCCTTCAAAATAGATTTACTATGTTCTGAAATTATGTGAAATAACTCATGCAAGCAAAAATAGCAAGATACCCTAACATTGCACTCAAGTTCACTAACAAAATGGAATCCAACAAATCCTAAGTTTGTGTTAAAACCCACTGTTCCAGTATCCTCAGTAGGTAAAGGTCAGTGCATTGTTTATTTTCATTCCCCATGAATTTTTCACACATACAGCATGAAGAATGTGTTTTTCCATTAATATATATTTACATTTTTAACAACATATTCAACTAGTACTGATATTATATCAATAATTCAAAATGGAAAACCATACTTAGACACATTCAATAAGTTCATCTTTCTTCTTATTGTCCACAACACTCCAACTAATGTGCCTCATTTATGCATAGTGCCTAATGACCCTCGACCTGTATACAGTTCTATTGTTGCATGATGGGCCTATCTTGCCATCTTTTATCTTAAGTGATATCTTGCCATACTTTCTCAATCTCTCAAAATTTGTCCCTTTCGCTACACCCCTACCATGCTTACTAGTGTTGGGTACTAACCCAGCAACAGAAACATTCAGACCACCATGCAGAAATATTTTTGAAAGGTGTCTATGAATAGGAAATAGGATGTGGAAAAGATTATTTAGCAGGAGCACAGGGAGGCAGAAGCGATGAAGGTACATCATTTGGACCTTGAGTGGAGTCGTCAAAGTCCACGGCAACTTCATCTCTCAAAGTTCAGGCTGCTGGTTGACCCAGTGGGTGTTGTTGTAAAATTACAGGTAAAATCCGTCCAACTGATCCAGTAGCTATTCCTCAGCCTCTCCCTCTCTTTGTATGAATCATATTTGCTGCATTCACATTATTTGGGCAAAAATGTAATCTTATATAACTGACTACTAGTATACTATTGTGTTGTTGAAATACCCTTACAAGTCACTACTAGTTTAAAAGATGCTAGAAATGCATTTACTGAAGTAATGAAAAACTATAAAACCATAATACTTTAACAAATTGATGCTGTCGCCATAATAACTTTTTTGAGATTTGGGCAGAAGAATAAGCTTATATGGACTATTTTAGTTTATTGAAGTTGTGAGGCACCACAACATGATGAAATAGTTTAACAATAATGAGATAACAAGTGCCTACTAGTTTAGAACAAGTCTAGAAATGCATTTACTAATACTATGTAAAACCATAATAGGAAAAAGTGGACTCTTTTATGGACTCTTTTAGTTTACTAAAGTTGTGAAGCTGTGAAGTTGAACAGCTCAAGTGTAATAGTTTAACAACAATACTTTAACAAGTGACTACTAGTTTAGAACAAGTCTAGAAATGCATTTACTGAAAATGTGTAAAACCATTATGGGGAAAAGTGGACTCTTTTATGGACTCTTTTAGTTTACTGAAGTTGTGAAGTTGTGAGGTTGAACAGTTCAAGTGAAATAATTTAACAACTTCACTTAAACAAAAGGAATAGTAGTTTAGAACAAGTCTAGAAATGCATTTCCTGAAGTTGTGGAAAACCATGAAACCATAAAAAGGTATACCAAGTTGATGTTGTTGACAGAAAACTAACCTTGAGATTTGGGCAAAACAATAAGCTTATTTGGACTTTTTTAATTTACATAAAGTTGTGAGGTTGAACAACATCATCATATTGTTTAACAACAATACCATAACAAGTGACTATTAGTTTAGAACAAGTCTGGAAAAGCATTTATTGAAGTTGTTAAAATCATAAAACCATAAAAAGCATACCAAGTTGATGTTGCTGACAGACTATGAACTTTGAGATTTTTTTGCTTGGGATAATTTCTCTAGGAGGAGAAAGACGTGTGCAGCAGAAATATTCTTTTTGGTTCTCAATACAAGTAAGAGGGCCTCAAGAAATGAAATTCATTGCTTATGAATTGTGTTAAATTTCCACCTAGCTTGAACCTTCTCCCGTGCAGGTACACGAGCTAGAAACTGTTGAGCAAGCATGGTGATGATAGCAGCATGGTGTTCTGTAGCTCACTCCAATTTCATTAACTGCAGCATGGTCATTTGTACAAATTGCCATTGCAAATCTCTAAAAGGCCTTGTTAAAGCATGATTGCAAACCACTTGGCAACTAAGGGAATACACATGTTATCTTCTTAATTTGTTTTATGTCAATAGCTTACAATTTATTGAAATAGTCCTATATGTATAAACCACTTCACACCTAACTTTTGTATACAACAGTTTGTTTTATATATATTCTAGGCGATTAAATGCTACAGTCTGGTGCAAGCTATATTATTTTGCAAACCGTGTATAAATTGGTCAAAGGGGCTTAATTTCTATAATATTGTTGCTATATCCATGTAATAATCTCATATGTAAGTAAATTGAGGAATCTCACAATTATAAATCCCATATGGAAAAAAGTCAATCTCAATTTTTTTTTAGCATTGGCATCATCAAAGCCATTGAATCAAAATTTGATAAAAAATCATCATTTTCCATATGTCCAAAACCTACCCATTCACAACCCCACATTGGATTAGCCATTAGGGTCATTAAAATAATAATAATAATATATTATTATCTTCCCTAAAATATTATTGTTAAATATTTTTTTATATTTTGCAATTTCACTAACCATATGTACATTAATAATTTAATTTTTTTTTTATTACCAGATGGAACAAAGGGTTTTCCTTATTACCCTAGAAAAAACATTATGGGTTCTCTGTTTTTATTTTATCTTCATGTACTGAACCTGGGTACTTTTGGTATTTTTTTTCTTCGTACCACATTTTTTAACTTGGGGGTTTTCAAAAGAAACTCAAGGAGCTAAGCAATATAAAAGTTTTGCATAACTCATAATATGTATCAAACAATTGTTACAGGTCAAGTTACAATGTAATTGGATAACTTTGTCCATGCCAACCATTAAAGTCTACTGAAGTTCTAATTATCTTAGGGGACAAGTACTTTTTCTTTATTTTGTTTAAAAAGACAAAGGAAAAACTCAGTAAATGCATTGGGGAAAGGGCTACCCTAAACAAATATTCAGTTCTATTGAGTTTTATTTTTTGATCTCATTAATTGTTTTATTTTTTTTTTCCAAAAAGATTAAAAAAAGAAAAAACTTAGCTTCATTTAACTCTGAAGCTGTTTTTGGTTGACAAAAATTGGTGAGAAAACTCAACATACAAAACAAAATAGTGTTGTCACAGATTTTTCCCTGTTTTCTCAGTAGCCAAACAAGAAATAATAGGAAAAAGTTTAAAATAAGAGCTAGATCTAGGAATATACTGTGACGCCCCCAGATTCCGCTTGGGATCGAAAGGACATCTGAAACGTCGGGACATGCAACACAAGAGTACTTGCCCCCGTTCATGACATATAAGATGCAATGTTCCTAACATGCATCTAGCATTATGTAATATTCGCAGCGGATAATTTTTTTCTTTAGCAATACTATGCACCAAACTAAAAATATCCCAAATACTTGAAACATATTTCATACATAAAGGCATACTAAATAGCCATGATCACCACACTAGTCCAAAATAGTTGTGATCAAAAGTGTACTTGAGATACAACTCCAAAAGTAAAAGTAGTAACCTAAGTTAAATACTATGCCATCATCAACATTGCACCATGGCCTAGTCGACCGTGTTTAGTTGGTCGGATTCCAATTCTCCTTTGGGTCCTGTAACAAGATCTATCATTCGAGGGGAATGGTAGGTGAGATTACCACAGTGAGATTTGATTACAAATCTCAGCAAGTTAATATAAAACCTCCACACAGGTTAAAGATGCATGCATGGCAGTAAAATCATGAATGCATAATTAAAGTCGTAAGTAAGCATAACATAACTTGACATATATCATGACATAACTGGAACTTAAACGTGAACTGAACTTGACTTAATATGACATGAACTTGAGCTTAAAACATAACATGACTAGCAACATAGCATGAACGTAAACTTGAAACATAACATAGACTTGAAACATAGCATGAACGTGAACATGCATAACATAAATATGAACTTGAACTTAAAAATAACATGTACGTGAATATAACATGACAGAATCGTGAACTTGAAACATAACGTGAACATGAGCATAACATAACATGAACGTGAGCTTGAACATATCATAAACATGAACATAACATGTGTGATGACTCGTTTTTACGTGTAATTTCACTGAAGGAATAATTTAATTTAATTATTATTATAATGCTTTTATTTTAAATTATCGGATTTTAATTGGATTTTATTGGCTGTTGAATTTAAATTGCTGTTTAATTGATTTTAGCTCGTTGTTGGTTTTAAAAAAATTTAACAGTTGGTTTTTGCTAGTTATTTATTTTATTTTAGCTTCTCGATGTGATTAAAATATTTTCTTGGTGTTTATTTATTTATTTGATGTAGTGTTTAATTTATTTTAGTCGATTTATGTTTTTAATATCGTTTTCGGCGGATCAGTTTCTGGATCCCGGAAGTGAAGTTTGGACTTCATTTCTTTTCCCTTCTTTTCTTTTTCTCTTTTTTCTTTTTCCTTCTTTTCCTTTTCTTTTCTTCTTTTCCTTCTTTCTTTCCTTTCTTTTTCTTTTTCCCGTTTCTTTCCCTCCCGTGCGTCGTTTTCTCTCTCTCTCCCCTGCACTTTTCCTATTCCGTGCAGCCACCTTTGGCCAGCCGTATCTCCGCCGTCCGGTGGAGGTGTCGTACACCACCCCCGCCATTCTCTTCCTCTCACGGCAGACTACAACCCCTCCAATTTTCAGAGTCATCGGAGCCACCGTTAGCCGCCACGAGCCGCTCAAAGTAGCGGCACCAACCCAGATTTTTACACTGTAGCCGAAAATTTCCTCCGCCCAGAACCGCCGTTTGCCGGCGGCGTGGCCTCCACCACCCACCCAGAAAACTTCCCCTCCCTCCGGTGCACCACCCCTCCGAAGATCTCCCCCAACCGGCCGGCCGTTTGGCCGGAAAAGCGCATCTAAGCCGCACGGTGTGTCACCGTTTCCGGCGCCGTCGCACCACCTCCGGCCACCATCTTTTCACCACTTCTTCCCCTACCTCTTGCCGACCTAACCCACCCATTTCCGGCCTAGATCGGCCACCGGAGCAGCTCCCACGAGCTCAACTCCGATTTGCTCTTTTTCACTTCTACCGGCGTTTTCGCCGCCACCCACGGCCAAAACTCACTTCCACTAGCTTCATAAACATCCCTAGACCATTCCCTATCAATTTGGTGTCTTGGTTTGTCCCCGGTCAAAAGTGGGTATTTTGCGACCCACGGGAACAGTGCATTTGCACTGTTACGTTGCTTTCGCATCGCCGTTCGCTTCGCGCCGAACCTTCTAAAAATCATTTATAGCATTGTAAGTATTTTCCAAACTCTACTTTTAGATTTAAATGTATTTTACTCTTTCAATAATTTATTTGGTTGGTTTGCTGATTCCGGACTGAGTCCGAGGAGTTCGGGGGTCGGATGGATGGAGGACGGAGTTGCTTGATTTGTTGTGCTATGGTTGATTGTATTTGTCGAGCATTGAAATTTGCATTTACATGGAGCATGCACGTGTATTTTATTTTAATTGAGAAAATCCCATTTTATTGGCGTAAATGGATTTTCGGGTGCGTGCGTATCACGAGCCCAAGCCGGGATGGGTTATTATCTCGGTGGAGCTCCTCTGGTCACTCGGGAGTGGATAATACTGAGTGACATCCCCTGGGTTGTCGCGGGCGACGACCGGATCGCACGATACGGTAACGCTGTCGTGTCGACTCCGTGGTCCTTAGAGTGGCGGGGACTAGAGGATGGCCTGGCCAGGTACGCGCGAGAGGAGGCGCGAGTCTGGGCATCACTCGTGTAGGTGTCACACGCGTAGACGTTACCTGCGGTGTGGCACAGAGCCAGAGTGTGCGGATGTCCCTAGGGGAGATCATGGTGCATGCATAATCGGTTGGTTTTTTATGGTTTTCGGATACGGGCCATTTTCTGGGAAAATGGTGGTTTGGGCCATTATCTGGGATAATGCGGCGTTTAGGTATTGGCCTTTGGGATCGGGTTTGTTTAAAGGATATGTTTTTGAGCCAAATGGGTTTTTGGCGTGCGTGGAAAAAATATGGTTTGTGAGTTTTGTGCATTGGCATTTATTCATGCATATTGTTTGAGTTTAATATGCTTTTATCTAGTGGTGTTTGGATTTTACTTACCTGCGGCACCATTTTTGGTACCGTAGATTTTGGTGCAGAGTTCGAGGAGGAGGAGGAGGCTGAGCCCGAGGATGCGGCTCCGCCGGAGTTCTGAGTGAAGTTTGTGTTTGTAGTTGGCTTTGAAACAATATTTATGTCTTGTGATATTTTATTATGTACCTTTGAACCGCTTTGTATTTTATTTAAGAAAAAAATTCTGGTACTTAATTTTATGACTTTGCTATCCGCTGCGTATTTCCTTGTGCACATGCGTCGCTTGCACACACTTGGCACTCGTCGATAGGATGGTGACCCGGGTTGTCACCATCCGGACGTCTCGAATTCCCCGTGTTGGTACGTGGGGATTTGGGGGCGTCACAGGTGGTATCAGAGCGGTTTGGCTCTGGGTAAAACCACATGTCCCATAGGAGAGGTACCAGAATGTTTTTAAAGTTGTGTTTTAAAAATTTATTTTAAGTATAGTTGCTTTTGACGTATTTTAATTGTTTGAAATTTATTTGAGCTAGTTTGCTTGTATTTGCTTAATTAGCTATGTTATTGTATGTTGGTTTCTTTTGGTTTCTTGTGTTGTGGATTGGTTTTGGTTTGGTTTTATGTTATTGGTTTTATTTGTTTTCTTAAAAAGGGGTCAAAGGTTGTGGTGGCAGGAAAAATGGTGAGACCAAGGAAATCTACACAAGGGCCACGGGACGATACACAGAGAGATGATTCCATTGCCCAAGCTATACGGCAAATGACGGAATTTATGCAGCAAAATTTTAGGCCTCAACAAGGAGGGCCTTGCCCACAGCCAGGAGGGCCTTGCCCACAACCTGGAGGTCCTTGGCCACAGCAAGGAGGGCCTTGGCAACAAGGAGGGCCTTGGCAACAAGGAGGGCCATGGCTACTACCGGGAGGTCCTAGTGGAGGAGTGCAAGCGGGGTGCACGTATGAGCGCTTTCTGGCGCATAGGACTCCACACTTCACTGGAGACGAGGATCCACTACAAGCTGGAAAGTGGATCAAAGACTTGGAGAGGACTTTTGAGGTATGTGGTTGCACTGAGGCGCAACAAGTTCTCTACGCCAGCTATTTGTTGCAAGGCACTGCTTTTGATTGGTGGGATACCAAAAGAATAATGCTGGAGTCAGAATTGGGGTCTTTTGCCGCTGTGACTTGGCAGCGCTTCAAGAAGGAATTTAATAACCGCTTCTTTCCCGCTTCTGTAAGGCGGCAAAAAGCAAGAGAGTTCTCACACTTGGTCCAAGGGAGCATGACCGTGGAACAGTACTCCCGAAGATTTGTAGAACTTGGGAAATTTGCTCCCCACCTCATCGCCACAGAGGAAATGCAAGCTGAGCGTTTCCAGGAGGGTCTACGCCCCGATATACGCCGGTTGGTAGTCAGCCACCGGATATCCACTTTTCAGGATTTAGTGGATGTGGCCACTCTCGTGGAGCGGAGAATAATTTGGTATGGGTTCCCCTCCGGGACATAAAAGGCGGAGTTATACTGGAGAAGGAAGTAGCTCTGGATCGCCTCAGAAAATTGTTCAGCGGTCTGGAACTCGACCACAAGCTGCCTCAGGAGTGCGTATAGGAGGTCGGATGCCCGTTTGCATGAGGTGTAATAGAGCTCATGCGGGTGAGTGCACTTTGGGTGGAGCTCGATGCTTTAATTGTGGCCAGCAGGGACACTTTGCCCGTGAGTGTCCTAGTACAGTTCAAGGAAGCCGTGGAGGTCGACGTGGTGGAAGAACTAATCAGAGGCAAGTAGCGCAGGCCCGAGTGTATGCTCTTACCCCTGGAGAGGTGGATGATGAGGCACCAGCGACCCACGATGCTGGAGTGATTACAGGTATGGTTCTAAATTAATTAATTTTTGGATTTGATGTTTTGGTGTGGTTTGATGTTTCTTTATTTCGGATTTGTGGGTATATGTGTTTGGTTCAGGAAGAGTCCGGTTGTATGACTTTTATGCTTGCACATTGTTTGATTCGGGTGCATCTCAATCATTTGTGTCCTCTACGTTCGCACGGATATGTAATTTGGTTACGGGACCCCTACCAGAATCATTAGTGGTGAGTCTTCCAAATGGTGAAATGGTTTGTTGTTCTAGAGTTGCGTTGGGTTGTCCCTTGGATTTTGGTGATAGGACCCTTGATGCCGACCTGGTGGTGTTCAAGTTGTTGGGATTTGATATTATTCTCGGCATGGATTGGTTATATCGGTATTGTGCAAGTATAAATTGCAGGAGTCGTGTAATCAGTTTTCAACTCCCAGATGGTGATTGTCTAGAGTTTATGGGGAGTAAATTAAAAGAAAAGCCGATGGTTATATCGGCAATTCAAGCGAAGAAAGATATTGCTTGTGGAGCGGATGCCTTTTTGGTTCAAGTGGCGTCTACGCCAATTGGGAACAAGTCCTTAGCAGATTTTCCAGTTGTAGGAGAATTTTCCGATGTGTTTGTAGATGATTTACCGGGATTACCTCCAGTCCGCGAGTTGGAGTTCGCCATCGATTTAGAACCTGGGGCGGCTCCTGTGCATAAAGCCCCTTACCGTATGGCACCAGCCGAGTTGAAAGAGTTGAAAGCCCAGTTGCAAGAGTTGGTCGACAAGGGGTTTATCCAGCCAAGTACTTCGCCATGGGGTGCACCAGTTTTATTTGTTAAAAAGAAAGATGGCACTCTTAGAATGTGTATTGATTATCGAGAGCTTAATAAAGTGACCATCAAGAATAAGTACCCTCTCCCAAGAATTGACGATTTATTTGATCAGCTTCAAGGAGCGGCTATCTTCTCGAAGATTGACTTGAGATCGGGATATTATCAGCTGCGAATAAGAGATAGAGATGTCCCCAAGACTGCTTTTAGATCAAGATATGGGCATTATGAGTTCAAAGTGATGCCTTTTGGGTTGGCTAACGCTCCTGCAGCTTTCATGGATCTGATGAACCGGGTTTTTCGACCTTATCTGGATTCTTTTTGGTGGTTTTATTGATGATATTTTAATTTATTCCCAGAATATTGACGAGCATGCTTATCACCTTCGCTTAGTGCTTGGGAAGTTACGAGAGCACCAGCTGTACGCGAAGCTTAGCAAATGTGAATTTTGGCTGGAAGAAGTCAGATTTCTCGGGCATGTAATTTCCCGGGACGGTGTGGCAGTTGATCCCAGTAAGGTGGAAGCTATTTTATCATGGCAGCGTCCTTCGACTGTGCGCGAGATCCGAAGTTTCTTGGGACTTGCTGGATACTATAGAAGATTCGTGGAGGGATTTTCCCGATTATCCGGTCCTCTCACCGCTTTGACTAGAAAGAATGCAGAGTTTGTTTGGTCAGACAAGTGCGAGAGGAGTTTCCAGGAATTGAAGAACAGATTGACAACTGCGCCAGTTTTAGCACTTCCAGAACCACATAAGCCGTTTGTAGTTTTTAGTGATGCATCTAAATTTGGTTTGGGGTGTGTTCTCATGCAAGGAGGACGGGTCGTGGCTTATGCGTCTCGTCAACTGAAAGACCACGAGAAGAATTACCCGACACATGATTTAGAATTGGCCGCGATAGTGTTTGCCCTTAAGATTTGGCGACACTTTTTATATGGGGAAGCTTGTGAGGTTTACACCGATCACAAGAGCTTGAAGCACTTGTTTTCCCAAAAGAATTTGAACATGAGACAAAGACGATGGTTAGAGCTAATAAGTGATTATCAGTGCGAGATTAAATACCATCCAGGAAAAGCAAATGTAGTTGCAGATGCCTTGAGCCGGAAGTCACACTTAGAGGATGAAGCTGAATCTTCTGGAGTGGATTCTTTACTTTGCGGGATGAGAAGGCTCCTTATTGGAAGTTCGCAGCAAGAGGAAGTGATATCTTCAATTCTTGATATTCGAGTAGTTGATTTTGAAGAATTGAAGACTCTTCAAAGAAAAGATCCGAAGCTGTTGGACATTAGAAAAAGGGTCAGAAAATCTAGAGGGCCGTTGCACTACAGTTTGGATAAAGATGGGATTCTTCGATTCCGAGGTCGTAGAGTAATTCCTAAGGACTCAGAATTTAAGGAGCGAATTATGGCGGAGGCTCACGCGGCTCCCTATTCCGTTCACCCTGGTAGCACAAAAATGTATCGGGACTTAAGGAAAAATTATTGGTGGGAAGGAATGAAGAGGGATATTGCCTTGTATATTGAGAGATGTGGCACTTGCCGTCAAGTCAAGGCCGAGCATCAAAGACCAGCAGGTTTGCTCCAGCCTCTCCCTGTTCCTGAATGGAAATGGGATGACGTCACTATGGATTTTGTAGTGGGTTTGCCGAGGACTCCCAGTGGAAAGAACTCAGTTTGGGTGATTGTTGATCGACTGACTAAGTGTGCTCATTTCTTACCGGTCAATAATGCGGATTCTCTGGGAAAATTGACCCGCATGTATGTAAAGGAAATAGTGAGACTACATGGGATACCCAAGAGCATAGTGTCGGACAGAGATCCAAGGTTCACCTCCCATTTTTGGAAGAGTTTGCAGGCGGCTTTAGGTACTAAATTAAAGTTTAGTACTGCTTATCACCCCCAGACAGACGGCCAATCAGAGCGCACGATTCAAACTCTTGAAGATATGTTGCGAGCGTGTGCTATAGAATTTCAAGGAAGTTGGGAGAATCACGTGCCACTCATAGAATTCGCTTATAATAACAGCTTCCATGCATCCATCCAAATGGCTCCTTATGAAGCTCTGTATGGTAGAAAATGTAGATCACCCTTATGTTGGGATGAAGTCGGGGAGAAGAAAATAATTGGACCCGAGATAATACAGGAAATGCAAAATCAGATTCAGATTATAAGAGATAACATGGCTGCAGCGCAAAGTCGTCAAAAGAGTTACGCGGATACCAGGAGGAGAGAATTGTCTTTCGAACAAGGCGATTGGGTTTATCTTAAGGTCTCTCCCATGAAAGGAGTTAAGCGTTTTGGGAAGAAGAGAAAGCTGGATCCGAGATATGTTGGACCTTTTCAGATTTTGGAGAAGGTAGGGTCCGTCGCTTACAGAGTTGCTTTGCCAGAATATTTTGGGGATATACACAATGTCTTCCATGTATCGTCTTTAAAGAAGAGTTTTGGACAACAAGAGCCACGCTTTGTCGACCCAGGGAGTATTCAGTTGCAACCGGACCTTACTTATGAGGTTGTTCCGTCGCAGATCATGGATTGGAAGGAGCAACAGTTAAGGTCCAAGACGATACATTTGGTTAAGGTGGCCTGGGGAAATCCGTTAGCTCAAGATTTCTCCTGGGAGCGAGTAGTGGACATGAGGGAGCAGTACCCCTACTTGTTTGAGTGATGACGGTACGTTTCTTAATCTTGGTTGCAGTTGGTTTTATGTGGAATCATATGGCTTGTTTCAAGTTGGTGTTTGGTCCTGCAAAATTTCGAGGACGAAATTTGTTTTAAGGGGGGGAGGATGTGATGACCCGTTTTTACGTGTAATTTCACTGAAGGAATAATTTAATTTAATTATTATTATAATGCTTTTATTTTAAATTATCGGATTTTAATTGGATTTTATTGGCTGTTGAATTTAAATTGCTGTTTAATTGATTTTAGCTCGTTGTTGGTTTTAAAAAAATTTAACAGTTGGTTTTTGCTAGTTATTTATTTTATTTTAGCTTCTCGATGTGATTAAAATATTTTCTTGGTGTTTATTTATTTATTTGATGTAGTGTTTAATTTATTTTAGTCGATTTATGTTTTTAATATCGTTTTCGGCGGATCAGTTTCTGGATCCCGGAAGTGAAGTTTGGACTTCATTTCTTTTCCCTTCTTTTCTTTTTCTCTTTTTTCTTTTTCCTTCTTTTTCTTTTTCTTTTCTTCTTTTCCTTCTTTCTTTCCTTTCTTTTTCTTTTTCCCGTTTCTTTCCCTCCCGTGCGTCGTTTTCTCTCTCTCTCCCCTGCACTTTTCCTATTCCGTGCAGCCACCTTTGGCCAGCCGTATCTCCGCCGTCCGGTGGAGGTGTCGTACACCACCCCCGCCATTCTCTTCCTCTCACGGCAGACTACAACCCCTCCAATTTTCAGAGTCATCGGAGCCACCGTTAGCCGCCACGAGCCGCTCAAAGTAGCGGCACCAACCCAGATTTTTACACTGTAGCCGAAAATTTCCTCCGCCCAGAACCGCCGTTTGCCGGCGGCGTGGCCTCCACCACCCACCCAGAAAACTTCCCCTCCCTCCGGTGCACCACCCCTCCGAAGATCTCCCCCAACCGGCCGGCCGTTTGGCCGGAAAAGCGCATCTAAGCCGCACGGTGTGTCACCGTTTCCGGCGCCGTCGCACCACCTCCGGCCACCATCTTTTCACCACTTCTTCCCCTACCTCTTGCCGACCTAACCCACCCATTTCCGGCCTAGATCGGCCACCGGAGCAGCTCCCACGAGCTCAACTCCGATTTGCTCGTTTTTCACTTCTACCGGCGTTTTCGCCGCCACCCACGGCCAAAACTCACTTCCACTAGCTTCATAAACATCCCTAGACCATTCCCTATCAATTTGGTGTCTTGGTTTGTCCCCGGTCAAAAGTGGGTATTTTGCGACCCACGGGAACTGTGACGCCCCCAAATTCCGCTTGGGATTGAACGGACATTTGAAGCGTCGGGACATGCAACACAAGGTTACCTGCCCCCGTTCATGACATATAAGATGCAATGTTTCTAACATGCATCTAGCATTATGCAATATTCGCAGCGGATAATCTTTTTCTTTAGCAATACTATGCACCAAACTAAATATATCCCAAATACTTGAAACATAATTCATACATAAAGGCATACTAAAAAGCCGTGATCACCACACTAGTCTAAAATGGTTGTGATCAAAAGAATACTTGAGATACAACTCCAAAAGTACAAGTATTAACCTAAGTTAAATACTATACCATCATCAACATCGCACCGTGGCCTAGTCGACCGTATTCAGTTGGTCAGATTCCAATTCTCCTTTGGGTCCTGTAACAAGATCTACCATTCGGGGGAATGGTAGTTGGGACTACCACAGTGAGATTTGATTACAAATCTCAGTAAGTTAACATAAAACTCACACACAGGTTAAAAATGCATGCATGGCAGTAAAAGCATAAATGCATAATTATAGTCATATATAAACATAGTATAACTTGACATATAGCATGACTTAACCAGAATTTAAACATGAACTGAAACTTGACTTAACATGGCATAAACTTAAGCTTAAAACATAACATGAACAAACAACATAACATGAACGTGAAACATAACATGGACATGAACATAACATAACATGAACGTGATCTTGAACATATCATAAAAGTGAACATAACATGATGTGAACATGAACTTGGAACATAACATAAACATGAACATAACATGTACGTGAGTATAATATAACATGAACTTGATCTGAAACTTGACTTAACATAAACTTGGAATCTTATTTAATTGTCTTGATAAATAATGTGCATTAATACGTACTCCACAGTTGTTGTGGCCCCACGTATTCAAGTAACATAAAACATAATACGTACTCCACAGTTGTTGTGGCCCCACGTATTCTACATGTCACAATTGCTGTGTCTCATGTAGTGTATGCTCCACAGTTGTTGTGGCCCCATACTTCATGCTCCACAGTTGTTGTGGCCCCATGAATTCACATAACATAAAATATAATACGTACTCCACAGTTGTTGTGGCCCCACGTATTCTACATGTCACAATTGCTGTGTCTCATGTAGTGTATGCTCCACAGTTGTTGTGGCCCCATACTTCATGTAACATAAAATATAATACGTACTCCACAGTTGTTGTGGCCCCACGCATTATAAGTAACATAAATATAATACGTACTCCACAGTTGTTGTGGCCCCACGCATTATAAGACATAACATAAATATAATACGTACTCCACAGTTGTTGTGGCCCCACGCATTATAAGTAACATAACATAAATATAATACGTACTCCACAGTTGTTGTGGCCCCACGCATTATAAGTAACATAAATATAATACGTACTCCACAGTTGTTGTGGCCCCACGCATTATAAGTAACATAACATAAATATAATACGTACTCCACAGTTGTTGTGGCCCCACGCATTATAAGTAACATAAATATAATACGTACTCCACAGTTGTTGTGGCCCCATGAATACACGTAACATAAAATATGGCACCATCGGCGTTAGTGCCTGGCGCGCTCCGGTGACCAGTTACTTAGGCCCCATTCGCAACCTGTTGACTGTACTTCGTCAACCCAGGGAATTTCACACCTATTTAGACACTCCAGCGTGAACAAAGGAGTTCCACTAGGATATTACCCCATCCTAGCATTTAGGGTCGTGATTGACATGAATAACTTAACTTGAACATGATCTGAAACTTATATGAACTTTACATAAGGTGAACCACGCTTGAGTCCGTGGCACCGCATAACATAACTTGTGGTGAACATGCTTAGATCCGTGTCACCCTTAACATAACTTGTGATGAACACGCTTAGGTCCGTGCCATCCTTAACATAACTTGTGGTGAACACGCTTAGGTCCGTGTCACTCTTAAATATCTTATCTTTCTTAATACATGAGATATTATTTAATATCATGAACTTTTCTAACATGGCGTATACTTGTAAATGGCACAATATGATTTAAACATAAACATTCCATGACATACATGTAACATATGGCATACTTAACATGGCATACTTATAACATACAATATTGCATGACATAAAAGATTTTGTAACAGATAAATATTCATAAAAGAATAAATCATGCGTAACAGATAAACATGTAATGACATGACATATATGATAACATACATACATAAATTGTAGTTCCCTTACCCATCATACATACACAATAAACTGATAGTAAGTTAGAAGCTAACTTACCTCGATCGTCGCGTTCTATGAGAATAGAGCGCGAGACACGAGGAACTGCACAACAGCTGGAAGAGGAACACTCGAGTCCTTAAGATTTTCACTTCTGAACTCAATTGCCATATTGTAAGCACTTGCAACACCACGGCCAACTTGAGGTTTCACTATACTCGGAAGAGATAAATTGACTTCAGAAAGCCTTTGCACTAAAACAAGTTCATTAAAATTATCAATAACAACCAAACAAACAACTCATTTCTCAATCCATATACTCTTAGCCATAGTCAACCACAAGATGACACCAGTCATCCCGGACTATAATCCATATCATCACTGCTTCGGGACACTGTCATACAGTTTCCCAACATTACACCATACGCTCCACACTTCTCTGCTACGCCATTCAACCCTTCGTGACACGCCATCCGATGTATCACGACTTAAATACAGAGTACACTCACGTGAACTCTCTTCCATCCACACTACAATACCCATCACTGCGATACACGTCTCACGGTGCATCGCTACGCGACACGGAGTACGCGCTACGCGTACTTCCTTCGCTACAACTCTCATCAACACGATGCACATCACACGATGCATCGCCATACAACACGGAGTACACTACATGCGTACTCCCTTCCTTCTACGACACACATCACTACAGTGCACGTCGCGCGGCGCGTCGCTGCATTACACAGAATACGCTACACGCGTATTCTCTTCACACAACCCGCCGTATCACATCTACGGCATCCATCTCACGCCTATACTTCACAGCACAGTCCACAAAATACACAATCAAACGCAACACTTCACAACCACACTTCGCTTCACAACTACGCAACGAATTCCACAAATACAACTACACAATCCACAAACCAACCAACTATTTTAAACGTAAAATAACTAGAGATAGAAGGTTATACCATCGACGGGATAACCCGTGCGTCGCTCGTTGTTCGTCACGAACATGCGTCGGAGGAACGTACGTGGCGGCGTACGGTGGCTGTCCACCACATAAAGTGGTAGTTTGGGCTTGAGAAAGGCTAGGCGTGGTCTTGGAAGACTCATGATTTTACAGCTGTCGGTGAAGAACAAAATACGTGATTTACGGAAAAGATAAACTATACGCGTGATTCCAGATGAGGGTAAAGACAAGAGAGATGTGATTGCTGTCGGGAAATAATCCAAAACTGATAATTTTAGCGGGCTGTTACAGGAACAGTGCATTTGCACTGTTACGTTGCTTTCGCATCGCCGTTCGCTTCGCGCCGAACCTTCTAAAAATCATTTATAGCATTGTAAGTATTTTCCAAACTCTACTTTTAGATTTAAATGTATTTTACTCTTTCAATAATTTATTTGGTTGGTTTGCTGATTCCGGACTGAGTCCGAGGAGTTCGGGGGTCGGATGGATGGAGGACGGAGTTGCTTGATTTGTTGTGCTATGGTTGATTGTATTTGTCGAGCATTGAAATTTGCATTTACATGGAGCATGCACGTGTATTTTATTTTAATTGAGAAAATCCCATTTTATTGGCGTAAATGGATTTTCGGGTGCGTGCGTATCACGAGCCCAAGCCGGGATGGGTTATTATCTCGGTGGAGCTCCTCTGGTCACTCGGGAGTGGATAATACTGAGTGACATCCCCTGGGTTGTCGCCGGGCGACGACCGGATCGCACGATACGGTAACGCTGTCGTGTCGACTCCGTGGTCCTTAGAGTGGCGGGGACTAGAGGATGGCCTGGCCAGGTACGCGCGAGACGGAGGCGCGAGTCTGGGCATCACTCGTGTAGGTGTCACACGCGTAGACGTTACCTGCGGTGTGGCACAGAGCCAGAGTGTGCGGATGGTCCCTAGGGGAGATCATGGTGCATGCATAATCGGTTGGTTTTTTATGGTTTTCGGATACGGGCCATTTTCTGGGAAAATGGTGGTTTGGGCCATTATCTGGGATAATGGCGAGGCGTGGTTTTAAATGGTATGTGTGGGCCGTTATCGGGGATAACGGCGAGGTTTGTTTAAAGGATATGTTTTTGAGCCAAATGGGTTTTTGGCGTGCGTGGAAAAAATATGGTTTGTGAGTTTTGTGCATTGGCATTTATTCATGCATATTGTTTGAGTTTAATATGCTTTTATCTAGTGGTGTTTGGATTTTACTTACCTGCGGCACCATTTTTGGTACCGTAGATTTTGGTGCAGAGTTCGAGGAGGAGGAGGAGGCTGAGCCCGAGGATGCGGCTCCGCCGGAGTTCTGAGTGAAGTTTGTGTTTGTAGTTGGCTTTGGAACAATATTTATGTTTGTGATATTTTATTATGTACCTTTGAACCGCTTTGTATTTTATTTAAGAAAAAAATTCTGGTACTTAATTTTATGACTTTGCTATCCACTGCGTATTTCCTTGTGCACATGCGTCGCTTGCACACACTTGGCACTCGTCGATAGGATGGTGACCCGGGTTGTCACCATCCGGACGTCTCGAATTCCCCGTGTTGGTACGTGGGGATTTGGGGGCGTCACAACATGATATGAACATGAACTTGAAACTTATGTGAACATGAATATAACATGTATGTGAGCATAACATAACATAATATAACATGAACTTGATTTGAAACTTGACTTAACATGCACTTGATTTGAAACTTGACTTAACATGCACTTGATTTGAAACTTGACTTAACATAGACTTGGAATATTACCTCTTTACTTAACATGAATTTGGACTTGAATTCTGACAATCAAAATGATTCTGCCGGTCGTTTCATCAGAAATAGTGAACAATCAGAATGATTCCATCTTGAGTATCTTAAAAACACGTACCCTAGCAATCAGAATGATTACACCAGGAGTACCTCATATTACTCTGACAATCAGAATGATTCCATCAAGAGTATCTTAAAAAGACGTACCCTAGCAATCAGAATGATTACATCAGGAGTACCTTATATTACTCTGACAATCAGAATGATTCCATCAAGAGTATCTTAAAAACACGTACCCTAACAATCAGAATGATTATACCAGGAGTACGCTGGACATAACTGACTTAAACGTAACTTGAAAGACATGACTTACTTGAGATGGAAACACTTCGTAACATGACCGAACATGTAACAGATGGCATACTTGACGTGACATACTTGCAATAGTGAATATCATATGATATGACATACATGTAACATATGTCATACTTATAACATACAACATTGCATGATAGAAAAGATTGTGTAACAGATAAATATTCATGAAAGAATAAATCATGCGTAACAGATAAACATGTAATGACATGGCATGAGATGGCATATATGATAACATACATACATAAATTGTAGTTCTCTTACTCATCATACATACACAGTAAACTGATAGTAAGTTAAAAGCTAACTTACCTCGATTGTCGCGTTCTACGAGAATAAAGTGCGAAACACGAGGAACTCTAAGAGGTCATTCTAAAAGTTAAAACTTTAATTACTAACAATTAGAAACATGAAAACAAGCTAACTTAGAGTAAAATTATCATTTTACCCTCTACATTTGGGAGAATGACCATTTTACCCCTAACTTAAGGATTTCACATCCTAATTCCAAAAATTTCCAAAATTTACATTCCTCATGTAAATTTTGTCATAAACTCAAATATTAACTCAGAAAGATTTAAAACAAATCACAACTATGGAAAACACACTATGGCCGAAACATCCATACGCTATTTCTCTTGATTTTTGTTACAATTTCTTCCAACTTCAAAACTCATGCTTAAAACAAAATTTTGCAACAACCATTTTCCAATCCTAGGTTTAAAACCATACTTAAAACATCCATTTAGAAAAACTAATAATCAACACCAAACTTTTTTTGTAAAAAGATCCAAACACTTGAATCACAAGCTTTGACCCTTAATCAAAACATCTCCAAGAATTCCAAAAATCAAATCTTACTTCTAACATATTCATAACATCATCCTAAGATCAACCATGCTTTAAATCATCAAACTAAAGTCACCAAAATCACAAAATAACATTTGGAGTTTTTGGTTTTACACTTAGTCCAAAAACAGAAACTTTTTCCTCAACTAGTTTTGATAAATCTCTTGATCAATGGCTTAAGAAGGTGAGATCTTCGAAATGAAGCATCACATGGTTTAATGATGTGTCTTAAATAGGATCCAATCATAAAACTTAACATCACATGGCTAAAAAATCAATAAACATAGATCTAATCCAAAAACATCAAATCTTAGGCCTAACCGAAATTCTCTTGCATAGAAAAATCATATCTTTGAAACTAATACTAAATATCTTCAAAATAACATCCTAACATGAAAATAAGAGACTTAGGATCATCATATAAAAATATCAAAGCCTTTAGAGTAAGATCAAATCTAGAAATATTCAAACTTTCTCCGAATAAAAACTGTTTTGCCACTTCCAGTTTTCAAGTTTTTAGATCTAAGAAAATATATCATCAAAAGCTTTATTCATGCAACAAAACTTCAATGAACACTCTTAAACACATGCTAAGAGAACTCCATAAAATTTTGGGATCAAGTTATGTCCATTAGCTTGGTCAAAACCTCCAAAACATAACATACTCTCCAGATTCACGCCTAGAATGACCTTTACATGGTTAAAAATACTTTTGACTGACCAAATAACAATGGAATGATACAAAAAATATATCTACGGAAACTATACTCAAAGAGAAACAACTTGTATGAAGGAGTCATCAAGTGAAAATACTTACAAAGGGATGAAAAGCGCCACATAAAAAGACCCAGAAATTTGCCCGAGAGAGCTCTTTTGGGTTTCTCTCTAAGAACGGGGTGAAAAAGTGATTAAAGTGAAGTAAGTGTGTCTTGCACGACTCAAGACTTCTGTAGTGGGAAGATATGGACCTTAATGATCATTGGGTGGAGGTAGATATGTGACATAAAGTGGAGGATAGTGGGGGGCAAAGCATTGCCTGCAGTAGCTATGAGGCATGGGGCTTGATGGGGGTGTTTCTCCATACTATTGGGTGCATTGGGTGCAACCAAGGGCAGTGAATAGTCTGCCATGTGGGGGAGGAAACTTCTCCAAGAACCTTTGCCAATGTGGCCAAATTCGTGAGCCTTGGTGGGCCTCAACCAAGTAGGCTTCAATTTGGGGTTTAAAAGGGGTTTGGTTAGGGTTTGAGATGCTATCAAGCCCAAATCCAATTTTTCTTGGCCCAATCAAATTTTCAAGGTTTAAAATGTTGGATAATGATGTCATAACAAGAATTTGAGAAATTAATAGCATGTGAAAGTGATTTAATCAAGTGATTAAACACAATGCTAGAAATTGGATCAAAAAGGGTTTGAAGGCCAACTTTAGGGTTTGGGGAAACCGTTTAGGGTTTCGGTTTCAACCAAGTTTTTGGGATTTCAAATGGATTCCAACCATTTAGGGTTTCACTAGGGTTGAAACCCTCTTTGATCTGGCTCAATTTGGTTGATCAGATGAAAAATGTTTTGATTAAGTGGCATGATCTCACACCTTGATTTCCTTCACAAATCCATCTAATGCTTTCTCTTTGTGCCAAATATCTAATACTATACATTATGTGTGGTTAAGATCTTTCCAAGTGTCCAAATAAAACTTCTCTAACCTAATTTGGACATTCCACACTGTGATTTTGAAACCGCTGCGCTTAGTACGCTTATCGAGGTTATTATTCACTCCAAAAAAACATAATAAACCTACTACTGAAAAATTCTAAATATTCAAATGAGTCTAGTGGTGTAGACTATAACGTATTCTGACACTTCTAACTAACTCAAACAATTAAAATCGCATTTCTGGCACATAGCGAGTGATAACACTGACTACGTTGACAGGCTAAAACATTTGCGATTAGCCGATTTATGAAAACTTACAAAGTTTTCACGAAGTTCCTCAAGTCTATAGAAATTCTACCATTGAATTTCTAGCGGGCTGTTACATATACGATAATAAATGAGGAAAAGAGAGACAGACAGGAGGGGAAATGAGGCTCCAACTCTACATACAAAACAAAACGCATATGAGATTATCTTGGTCTGCTAGATCTGTGCACTCAAGTGATGGGATGATGAACTATGTTACTAACCAAGTTAATTGAATTTATATACAAAACAGAATGCTCATTGCATGCCTATATATATACTCATAGCACAATATAGCAGCACTCCATGCAATGCATTACAATTTATAGGTATACACACACACAGATTTACATACTGTTGAGTATTATATAATTATAAGCTCATAAGATATAACATAATGTATGTTCTGGTCTTGGATGAAGCCTTGAAAAAATGAAATTAATTGGCAAGGTATGCACAACTGCATTCCAGGACATGTTCTATATTTTAGAAAATTAATTTTTGTATAATTTGAATGGAAATTATGCCTTAGTACTTGGGGTGGAAAAGTTGCAAACAACAAACAATTTTTCATGGAAAACAATAGAATAGAAAGTGTAGATGGAAAGCAGATTATAACTTAATTCTAACTTTAGCATGACCTAGGGATTGAACACGTCGAGGCTTAAGAGATAAGAAATATCTATATTAAAAGATGTATTATGTAGCTTAAGAAAGCTTTATAACCAAACTCAAGGAAGTAATCTCTCTTTTCATCTTTATCTTAGGCCATTCAACTTTAGTAAATTTTTCAAAATGCTTGACAATGAAAATAAATCAGTTGGCATTAATTGGCCAATGATAATCAGAAGCGAGAAACTGCTATGCACAATATTCATTTAGAATCCTTTCATCGAAACCATAAATCAAGTAAGGGCCCTTCAATATATATAATATGGATGGGAATCAAACATACACAAAGAAAAAGTTTATGAAATTGTTTTAAACCCTTTGTTCCTAAAGTAAGACATGTATGGTAATTCTGAATTTTTTTTTTTATTTCTCTACGAAATTAGACTATAGGTACATATTGGACAGCAAATTACCTATCAAAAATATATATATATATATATATATATATATATATTGGACAGCAAATGTGATGGAACAATTCGGTTTATACCAATAGTCTAATTTCCTAGCAAATTAATAAGCTTTGCTCTGGTATTGTAGTCTAATTTGATAGATGCAAGAATTCGATTGCCTCCTATGGACAACTTATATATATATATGCTTATATCTACCCAACATAGACTACTAATATTGTAGTTGAAGGATAGAGCTTACTACAAGAGGTGGCCTGCGGTAAGCTCTTTAAAATGCTCAGCTAGTACTGAAACATGGTGTCAAAATTACCCGAAGGGAGTTGGTGCAAAGAGGGGCTAGGGTGGCACTAATTAGTAAGAGAGGGAGGGAGAGAGAGGGCCTTCATGAGATTTATAGATCTAGGGAGAGATAAGTAGTCAATGGTGGAAATTTCACATATAGACGAGGAGCTTACCAACGACAAGGCGATGGCATGGCAGCAGGATTGCGCTGATAGCAGCGGCAACAACAATTTGTTCAACCAAGGGAGAGAGTATTGGGGCACCCAAGCAAAATTATGCCAAAACACGCGTACAAGGTCTATCAAAATGGACCCATTATATACAAAAAGAGTTGTAATGGTGATTTTGCGGTCAACACTACAACAAAATTGTGTGCAACCCACCTCCACTTGGCTTTAACAGCGACGAGGCAACTGTTGCAACAAAGTGCCCCTCGCGGACAGAGCAGAGCCATTGATGTTTTCTCTACTCTCTTATGGCGAATTTAATGTGCCACAGTAAACAACGTAGCAATAAACGTTTAACCACAAATTTAATGGATTCAACGTAAAACGCAATATTGTGGCAATATTGTCACTTTTTGGGCTCCTATTTGCAGCATTTTTTTTTTGCAGCCAAAAATCGGCACAAAAGTTGTTCACTTAATGGGGATTAAACCACTCGACACGAAGTCCACAAATGGAAGTGAACCTTTGGCAATTAACGACAGCAAAACCATCGTCCGGAAGATTTTTTTAAAAAAAAGCCAGTAATTGTTCTAGTGAGTCCTAGCTAGAAAATGATAAGAAATTTTCAAAAATATATAAATACATAACATGGCTGAATATCTAATCGATAGCAAATAAAAAGATAAAAAGGTGGTTGAGATATGGGTCGGTTAATATATTACAAGAAAATGTGGATTTTGTGACAAAAATATATTGTGGCAACACAAATTTGGCAGCAGGAAGGGCTTTTTTTATAACTGTAGCCGCCTTTTCGTTGTGGCGATAGTAAAATTTGCCACAAATTAGACTTTTTGCGGCATGTGATGACTACAGTGTGGTGGGCAATGAAAACTATTGGTTTTTAAAGTTAGGATGATTAAAATATGAATAATACTATTTAGCCATTGAAATTTACTGCTTAGATGGTCATAAGATGAAGTGATTTTAAAAAAAATAACAAATATACAAACACAAAACTGGTTAAATAAACCTAACGTTTCAATTTTCATCTTTTTGTGATTTTAAACGCTTTTGGATATGGGTTTTTTTAATAAAGCATGCGTGATGCCACGCTATAGTGCTACGTCAAGAGGATCTTCTGAGCGGTAAGTTTCAAATGGTTCAATAGCAATACTCTTAAAATATTTTAGTGCTAAGTAAAAATAATACAAACCATTGTTATGGTTCAACATGTTAGTTGGATGGTCAAAATTTTAAATGAAAATGTGCATTGCTAATCAGAGGAGTCAATGGACATTGGCGACTTGAATCAATGCATGTCTCTTGAAGATAGGAGCCTTAACAACTAGGCCACCAAATGAGGGGTTGTGCCCTTTGGTGAATTAGAAACCTCTTAAATGTGCTCTTTAGGAATTGAAAAGTTGTGACTTTTCACAAGTGTCCTTTCATTATCTATAAATAGAGCCACAGCCCACCAATTTAAATACTCCAAAAATTCTCTAGAAAAGAAAAGAAACACTTCCTCCTTCATTTTGTGTCTTTCTTTGTTTGTGTTTTGACTATTTTATATCGGGTTCAAGGATTTTCTTTTGTGTGCTCCAAAACATGTGATTAGCAGGAACCGACGTAGTTGTGTCTTGGAAGAAGACTATCAAGAAGCCTTGATAATAGCCCATCACAACATATGTCAACATCGGGTTCTCTCTTTCTAAATTGTTGTTCTTATTATTTTATTTATTTTCTATTTTACAAAACGTATGCACATATATCTTATATCTATATTTTCCAACAATCTTGGTGTAGAATTTTTTCTCATTTTGTTAAACTAGAGTTATATGTTAATTAATTGGTTATCATCATGACTTTTAAAGAATCTATTGCACCTGAAAATTTTGGAGGAGTCAATTTTAAGTGTTGGTAAGGAAAGATGAAAATATTTCTTACAATGGTTGGATTATATTTTGTTATTGAAAACGATCATTCTTCTGATGATTTGTGTGAACTCGCATGTTTTGTTGATATGAAAATCTATATTGAAGAAGATAATTTGTATAGATATAGAATTTTAAATCATTTAAGTGCTACACTTTTTTATGTTTACCTACACATTAAATTTGCCAAAGGGATTGGAAATGCTCTTGATACGAAATATAGTATCTAACGGAATGAATAAATACACCTCAAGCCAATTTCTCGACTTTAAGATGGAAAATTCCAAAACCATGCTAGAGCAAGCCCATGAGTTAACTATCATTTGCCATTAATTGGCTCAATGGGAAATGAGTATTACCAAGCGTCCCCAAGTTACTTGTACAATAGACAAGTTGCCTCCTTCATGGAAAGACTTTGGCCTATCTCTCAAACATGAGATTGAAGATATAGCTATAGAAACCTTTATCTCCACCATTAGGATCCAAGAACAACACTTGAAAAATGATCATATCCCACATTTGGTTTCTGAGTTCTAGTTTAAGGCAAATATTGTAGAAGACTAAAGAACACATAGGAACCCGCCATTACACCAGAAGTCCAAATTCAATAAGAGTAAAACAAGTAGGACAATCTAAAACTGAATTGCTATATCAATAAGGATGATAAGAGACCCATTTGTTTTAATTGTCATAAACTAGGTCACTTGGCTAAAATTTGCTACGACAAAAAGAAAAAACCAAAGAAACGAAGAATCACAATCGATTAACTCACATGCTCCTATGGTGCTTTCCTAGGTCGATTCCGTTGGAACTGATGAACAGTATGTAACTTTAATTCCCAAAATTTATCTGGCTTGTAGTACTATTGATTGGATAGTAGACACATAAGCCAACTTACATGCCACTTTTAACTGCAATATCTTTTCAATGTATCAGGATATAAGTAGCAAGAAAGTGACGATGGGTAACTTCATCTCTACACATACAAGTATTTGAAGTAGGGAAAGTTGAAAACTTAAACTAACATTTGGAAATACCTATCCATTAGAAGAAGTGTTTTACGTGCCACAAGCAAGAAGAAACCTAATTAATGGATCTTTACTTAGTATTCATGCTACACATTATTATTTGAATTTAATAAATTATTGTAACTAAATATGAGTCAACTATGAGAAAAGGTTATGTTAGTGATGATTTATTTGTATTAAATGTTCAAAATAATATAGTAGACAAATTTGACTTTAATAATAAATATGCATTTTCTACATGTTCTCTTCAATGATTTGGATGAAAAATATTTAACATGTGTTCAATCAAAATAGCCTAGAAATCATTTAAATCTATTGTAAGAAATTCATCACTATTTGAATTAATACATAGTAATGGTTGCTATTTAAATGGTGCCTCTTTTAAAGGTGGTAATAAATACTACATTACTTTTATGTAGTAATGTTTTTTAATGTGTCTATTATGTTATGTTTACTTGATGAAAATAAAATACAATTCAAATCTTTTAATAATTTTTTCATCTATAAAACTAAAGTTGAAAATCAATTTGAGAGTAAGATTAAGATTATCAAGCTTGTCTAAGGAGGTGAATACTCTTCTAATCAAATGGTTCAATATTATACATGAGGAAAACCTTCGATATTCTCCTCAATCAAACAGTGTTGCTGAAAGAAAAAATAGAACTTTGGTAGATATGATCAAATGCTAGCTCCCTAGTTTCGACCTAACTGAGTGATGATCGGGTTAAGCAATACTTGCATATTGTTTTATTTTGAATAGAGTACCATTCAAGAAACCTGACAAGACATTGTATGAACTATGGAAGAGTGGAATGCCCAACATTAACTTCTTTAGAGTTTGTGGTGTCTTGTCAAGGTTAATGTTCCAAAAATCAAGAAAATAAAGGAAACTAGCTCCTATCACAATTGATGAAGTATTCATTGGGAATGCTAGACGTGATTCTACATATACATTTTTAAGTATAGAATCAGAATTCCAAGGTATTAATCCCAACACTATCATGGAGTCTAGGGATGCAAATTCTTTGAAGATCTATTTCCTTTAAAAATAAAGTATAAAGATCTTTACTTAGGGATGCAAATCCTTTGAAGATTTATTTCCTTTAAAAATAAATTATAAAGATCTTTACTTACATTGATTTTTTCTTCCACTAGTAGTCAACCAATTGTTTTATCTAATCTTGAGAGTTCATCTAGATTAGAAAATGAACTTGGAACAGGAAAATAAGTGAGCAAGGACAAAAGACTTTGGACAATATGATTTTTATAATTATTTTGTGGAAGAAGACCCTTTGACTTTCAAAGATGTTATGCTTTCTATTAATTCATCCTTTTGGAAATAAGTGGTAAATATTGATATAAAATCTCTGAAGATTAATGGCACCTGAAACTTATGTGATCTCCCTCTAGGATCTAAAGCCATTGGATGCAAGTGGATCTTTAAAAAGAAATTGAGACCAAGCAGTTCTAACGATAAATCTTAAGACTAGACTAGTTGCAAAGAGCTTTACACAGAGAGAGTATCCATTATTTTTATATGCATTTTCTTGTTACTAGAATAGCCACAATTCATTTTGTAATTGCTCATGCTACAACCCAAAAATTTTAGGTTCACTAAATGGAAAAAAAGACCTCATTTCTTAATGGTAATCTAGAAGAAAAGATATACATGAATCAATCAAAGGGTTTCATGGTTCCAAGAAGAAAAAAAGTTTGAAAACTTATTAAATTTCTCTATGGTTTAAATCAAGCCCCTAAACATTTGTACCAAAAATTTGATGAAATAATTTTAAGATAAATGAATGTGATGAGTGTTTATAGCCTAAAATAGTTGATGGTGTGTGTCTGTAATAATACGTCTTTACATTGATGATATTCTCATATTTGGTACCAATATAAATATAGTTACCGATGTTAAGAAATTTCTACCTAATAACTTTGACATGAAAGACATGGGGAAAACACTAAGTAATTCTTGGTATTAAGGTAATGAGATCTCATGATCATAATAGTATATATCAATCTCATTATATTAAAAAGATTCTTAAGAAGTGTGACAAATTCGAATGCAAACTTATTAGCACTCTTCTTGATACTTGTTTGCATTTAAGTAAGAATATCAGAAATCTTGTGTCACAATAGAGATATTATCAGATTATTGGTACACTATTATACATTGCCAATTCTATTATACCTGATATTTTGTATGTTGTGAGTAGACTTTGCAGATTCACCCTGAATTCAAAATATGGTGCACAACCTTTATGCACCACCTTGATAGGAACTTGATGATATATGCCATACTATGTTTGAGGTTTGGAGAAGCCTAAGTTAAAAGATTCTAGTTTAAGATTTGGTTCACCATGAATCTTTCAAATGGAAACATGCTAATACCAGGTAGATGTTCAATGCAAAGTATTTGGCCTAAATAAATTTCTACTAATTTATGCTCAAAATATTTTAATCAGGTGAGGAATTGACATTTTTCATGGTTCAATGGGTTGCTTTGGTGGCCAAAATTAAAAGATGTCATGATGACTTGAACCAATGCATGCCTATTGAAAATATGAGCCTTCACCGTTGGGCCACCAAATGAGGGGTTGTGCCTTTTAGTAAATTAGAATCCTTTTAAATGAGTTTGAAAAGTTGTTACTTTCCACAAGTGTCATTTCATTATCTATAAAAAGAGAACCCTGCCAACAAATTTAAATGCTCCAAAAATCCTCTAGAAAGTTAGAGAAACACTTCCCCATTCATTTTGTATCTTTCTTTCTTTTGGTTTTGGCTATTTTATATCAGATTCGATGGTCTTTTTTTATGTGCACCAAAAATGAGATTAATATAAATCTATGTTATTGTATTTTAGGAGTAGAATGTCAAGAAGCCAAGTGCATGTTAAATATGTGGATGTAATGGAATATACTCTAAGGAAAATGTTCATCACAACTACCTCAACACCAAGTTCTCTCTCTAAATTTTTCTTATTATTTTATTTATTCTCTAGTTTACAAAATATATGCACATATATCCTATATCTATATTTCACACCAGAAACTTCTAGTGTTCATGAGTGAACGAAGCTGGGGGTGACGTTTCTAATGGAAAAGGCACTTTGGTGGAATATAAACTCTAGGTTTCAAATGTAGTAACTTGAAAAAAAAATGAGAATATAAAAAAGAAAGAAAATGGACCGTTAGAGAGATGGAGACCAATGTTGGAGGAAGATAAAGGTTGGCTGATGAGTTGGGGTTGGGGGTTGTTAGTCTTGAGTTTTAGGGGAGGGGTTGGGAAGAGAGAATTTGACAGGGGAGAGTGTCAAGTTGTGATACACCTAGGTAGATGCAAACCTATTAAAAGCAAAGTTCATACAAACTTGAATTACTTTCTAGGGTAGCTCTTGAGAATGGCCTTACTTTTTTCGATAGTTATGACCTTAGTTCAGAACTGCTTGGATGGGTACCTCAAGATTTTCCTAACAATTTTAGAATAAGAAAGCTTAATTTTTACCATGTGGACACCTATTCCCACACTTGCATGGCAAGAAGAGTTGTTAATGAAGACCTGCCCTGTTGGGGTGGTCACCACTTCCTAAGGAAAGCCAGTGAACTCGGCGAAAAAGTTTTCCAAGGCTTGTCCCTTTATCACCCTTTTGGTAGATAGTCAATATTGAACTCACTAAGCTTGATTGACCAGCTGACTAGTCTTCTTGAACTGTCTGGATTTTGTAGTATCTTCCTTAGGGGGTTCTCTATCAGAACTTCGATGAGGTGCACTTGGAAGTATGGTCCTAGTCTTCTAGTTGCTACCACTAAAGCAAACGCCAGCATCTCCATTCGTATGTACCTAGCCTCCATACGCCGAAGTGCACGGCTTGTGTAAACACTAGCATTTGGGCCACTCCTTCATTTTTTACCACGAATGCAGATACTACATGGAGTGACATTGTCAAGTACACATAGAACGTGCCTTCATGCTCGGGCTACCTCGGTAATAGCAGGGTGGACAGGCATTGCTTCAACTCTTGGAATGCCTGGTTGCATTTGTCGTTCTAGAGATGCATTTTTTGTAGAAATTTGAAGAAGGGAAGACACTTTTCAGTGGATCTGAATAAGAACCTATTTAAAGCTGCCACCCTGCCAGCTAGCCGCTAGGTCTCGCTTATGTCCTGTGGCAGTTTCATGTACATAATCGCATACAATAAAGCCTAAGAATTTTCCTAAACCCTCACCGAAGTCGCACTATACCAAGTTCAACTTCATTTTGTACTGGGCAGATTCCTTACATTTTACTAGCAAGTCATCAACACACACATACTTCCATGTTTCGCCTAATTTGTTCTTTGAACTTCCAATTCACAAGCCTGTGATAAGTCACCCTAGTGTTCTTTAAGCCAAAAAGCATGAGTTGATAGCAGTCTAGCCCCAATCTATGATGAATGACATCTTCTCTTCATCCAGCAAATTCTTATAGATATGGCTGTATCCTAAGTAGGTGTCTATAAAGCTCAGCATTTTATGTCCTATCATGGCATCAACAAAGACATAGATCCGTAGCAATGGGGAGCTATCCTTTGGATATGCTTTGTTTAGGTCGATGAAGTCTATGCACATTCTTCATTTCCTATTTGTTTTCCTAACCAACATAACATTGGACAACAACTCGGATTAATGGGCTTTTTTGATAAACCCAGCGGCAAGGAGACGGTCCACTTCTTCAACTATAGATGCATACTTTTCTATGCTAAACGATCTTCCCTTTTGGCAGACCGTTTTGCAAATAGGGTCAACACATAGTCTATGCTCAATAACTGTGTTGTCAATCTCATGCATATCTTCATGACTATGTGCGAACACGTCCCTATGTTCAATCAACAGTTGCTTTAAAGCTTCCTGGATGCAATGTCACCAACTCCAACAATTCATTTGCCTCTGCCTATTGTAAATTTTGTTCGTCCTATCCGCACCATGATCGAGGAGAACTAGTGGCAAGGGTGGTGGTTCACACTGAGTGTGGTCATTGGCAATGCAAACGTCGAAACCCCCTTGCTTTGAGCTCTTACACATAACATTCTGGGGCTTGAGCTTGCTCGCCCTGCACTTTCCCTACTCCTACTTATGTTGGAAATTTCATTTAAAGGCGGTAGGTGGATCAAACAACTTTAAGGCTATTTAGGGTCAGCCGCCCTAATATAGCATTGTAAGATGATGGGACATTGATCACCAGAAATTTAGTCATTATGGTAGCCTCACATAACCATTTTCCTGCTGTGATAGGTAGGGTTATGGTGCCCACTGGTTGGGTTGCGTCCCTAGAGAACCCCTTCAATGGGGTGGGAGAAGGTCATAACTTTCTAGCGTCTATACCCATCCTGACAAAAGCCTTCCAAAATAGGATGTCTATTAAGCTTATGTTGTCGACTAGAATTCTTCTGGTTGTATAGTTGGCGACCAAACGGTTACTACCAATGTATTGTCATGCGGGTACAAGACCCCCTTACAATCTTCTTCCCCAAAGGAGATGTCATTATATTACTACGCCGTGGGTACTTGGGCATTTTGTCTGGCATGTAAACTTCTTCATATCTTGCTCTATGGGCAGCCCATAGCAAATCCCCCGGCTACAGTATGGACTTCTCCCAAAGGTGCATCATCATGGCTAGTATTTTGGCGAGAGGCATCACAACCATCTTCTCTTGTCGACCATTGCCTTTTCCAGGCTAGGGCTTCGCCAATGATTGCATTCTTGCTCTACTCCTTGCCTCGGCTTTACGTGTTCAACAAGCATCTATTAGAACTCTTCACTACCTGCCAACTCGAACACCCTCTTTTTCATTGTAGTACAGTCTTCAGTCCAATAGGTGTTTGACTGATGGTACTTGCAGAAGCATTACCCTATCCTTGCCTATCAATGTTCCTTTCTCGAGGACCCCTCTTTCTCTTGTACATTCAAGTTGTTGTGAATGAGCCAGGTTCCTTATTCACACGAGGGTGCTTGTCTCTCACGCCTTCTTCGTTGTTGGCCTAAGTTGATCTTCCTGTCTCCTGTTCTGTTGGTATTCTTGCACTTTTTCTTGTCTCAATAAGGGCTTGTAAGTTGTTGTCTTCTTGACAAAATCGTCAACTTTGTCTATAAACTCCCTCAAAGTTTTAGCCTCCCCTTATTGAATCAAGTTAGGTATGCATTTAAAATTTTTTCCTCTCATTGTTTAATGGTTAAGAGATATGCAAGAGGTTGTCAGCGCATTCTGTTTGCCATGAACTGCGTTAGGAACTGCTTAACCAATTCTTTGAAGCTGTCGATTGACCCAGGTTGCAGTGCTCCAAACAAGACTCTCGCCACACCCTTCAATGTTAATGGGAAGACTTGGCAGGCTATTTCTCCAAGAAGATTCTTTTTTTTGTCCTAATTTTTTGAGTAATAATAAGCAATATATATAATGATGTAGCTTTACAACGTCATTTCGCACTAGGAAACTTCCTCGTGAAATATGGAAATTTCAAGCCTAACACGTAACAGGTGCTGAAGAAAATTTTTGGAAAGTTAATATATCAGAAACTTCTGTGTTATTCACGAATTAATTTTCTATTTATACGAAAGTCCAGGCCTCTCTTTCTCTCTCTCGATTCAAAGACTTTAAACGCTTCTCTGACAACGTGATTTATGGTTTTGTGACTTTGTCAACTTTAGAATAGCTAAACCCCAACCCCCTCTCCCTCTCGATTCAAAGACTATTAAACACAAATCGATTCAAAGACAGGTTTGGTAGGTGTGTGATGAAATTTTTTTTATTTGACGTGGAAGTTTAAAGTTGAATAAAATATTATGTTTTAGTATTATTATCATTTTAAAATTTTAAAAAAATTAAATTAAAATTTATAAAAATTAAATTATTTATTATATTTTATATAAAAATATTATAATAATTAAATAAGATGAAATGAGAATTTTATATTTTATTGCCAAACGTGCACTACTTTGACAACTTGATATATGGTTTTGTCAGACTTTAGAATAACTAAAACAAAACTCAAGTTTTTGTTAATGTTACATGAATTTATCTTTATCTATTCTATTCACATCTAATCTTTATATTAGATAATGTATTTATTCTTTATATAATAATAAAATATTATTAATTTAATAATGTTTTAATTTATTTATTTTTATCATATTTTACCATTTAACCGATTATAAGTGAATTAATAATCATATTCTAAATAAATTATTAGTTAAAAAATTATATTTTCAACGATCGTTTAATGTTACTAACCACAAACGTATAATTAAACTTATATCAAAATTTTATATAAATGTCTTCATTATAAATCAAATTTCTAAATTTCCTATCCAACTATATTTTTTTACCAAATTTTTTTCTATCTAACTATCTTATCTACTATATTTTCCATCCAAGCATCTTTTTTCGCCAAACTTTACATGCAGATTTGTGAAAACATCTTCATTTGCAAACACGTCTCTCAAACATTAATTTCCATGTAGCTTCTATGGTCGTATCTATCTACTTGCATTGAAAATCGACGTATAATTTTCCATGTGGCTCTCTCTCTCTCTCTCTCTCTCTCTCTCTCTCTCTATGTAGATAAATTCATATGCACGCACACAAATGAGTCTGTAGATATCGTGTAAACGAAGAAGATGAAGAGAAAGATTTCGGAAATTATGGATAGTACAAGCGAACTGCCGGAAGATTGCATCGCCGACATAATTTCGAAGACATCCCCTTCTGATGCATGCGGGACGTCGTTGGTTTCCAGGACATTCAGCTCAGCTGCTGCTTCCAATCTCGTGTGGGAGGCGCTTCTGCCTCCCGATCATCGGCAAATCATTTCTGAATTGGTTTTGTCGTCGTCATCATTGAATATCTCTTCCCAGAAAGATCTTTATTTCAGCCTCTGCGACAAGCCAATCCTCATCGGCAACGGTAACAGGGTAGGCATATTAAGAATTTCCCTCTAGTTTTGTCTGCTTCATATATGTTATAAGTTGTTAGAAGCACTGCACAATTCGAATATTGGAAAATGGCATTTTTATATTTGGGATAAGAAGGTAGGGATCAAAGGATGATACAATTTTCTTCATTGATTTTACCTGAAAAATTGTATATCCTTGACATCAAAGAGTATACTGATTCAACAGAGTTTTACAATACATAAATGGAGTGGGAAAAAGAGTTACATGCTCGGAGCAAGAGAGTTAGGGGTAATATGGGGAGACGCTTCAGAATTCTGGAAATGGTATTCTCTTGCCGAGTCACCAGTTTTACCCAAATCCAGGTCACTCTCCCCAACTTTCTATTTCTATATCAGCGTGTGTGAATTTACACAACATGCTTTGTATATTTATTTAGTTTTTGTTTTGTCAATAAATTACGGTTTACATTATAAGAATCATGTGCAGATTTTCGGAGGTTGCTCATCTTGTGAATGTGTGTTGGCTTCATGTATGGGGCACAATTGAGACCAAAATTCTGTCCCCAAATACCAGATACGGAGCATACCTTATCTACACTATTGGGGATCAATTCCATGGGCTTGACAAGCCAGTGAAGTTGTCGGTTAGATTTCTAGATGAGATCAGATGTGATTTTATCAATGCTTATTTGCTATCAACAACATCCATGGATATTGATGGACCCGAGGAAGAAGATTCACGATTTCCAAGAGACAGAGAGGACAAGTGGATGGAGATTGAGATGGGGGAATTCTTCAATTATGATCAGGTCGATAGAGTGGTCGAAATGCAATTGCGGGAGACTGAAGTCCTCAACTGGAAGTCTGGCCTTGTGATCCATGGCATTGAGGTTCGACCAAAAGATTTAAGATAATAACATAGATCATATAAAAAGATCGATGTGGCTTTATTATGGGTTTGTATTTTTTTTTTCTTGTTGGGTTTGTTTACTTTCTTTAAGATGTTTTGTGCAGTACCAGTTGATGTGCAAAGCTTTATATTCATGAATATACTTCCATTTGGTAGGATGAGATTCTTTTTAGCTTTATTTTATTTTTATTTTTATTTTTATTGGCAATATAGATCACAACGAAGTCAAGCCCCTGTGCGGAAAAGGTATAGCACATTGAGTTCTTGAAGTTTATGTTGGTGCAATATTAAGCTTCCAGAGCGGTAGAGGCTGTGCTAGTGGTGTACATCTATGGCTTTTGCAGTGAAATAAATGCATAAAATAAAGATAAATGAATGAAGTCAAATATGAATCAAATTCTGTCGTCTTCTCTTGACTACTCTCTAATATTACGGTAGAGAAGAAGAAACCATGAGAGAGGGCAAAGAAGGTAAAGTGAAAATCATATTTATTCTTCGTTTGACTTTTCTTCGCTTTTTATACTCTCTTTATTAGGATATACCAAATAGTTATTTCCCTCTCGATCGGTAAGTTTAGCCTATACATTATAACTTTTGAATTTTTATTTTTAAATTTAGCAAATGATTTTTAAATTAAGGTTTTTTTTTATTATTTTATTTTATTTATAGATGGAGGACGGTACCTCTAGGCTTTATTTATAAATCTTCACTTTTAACGAAAGAGTAGTGTAGTTACATGACTTTTCGAAGAAAACTTTATTATCAATCAATTACAAACTAATAAAGCGGACCAATTCTCTAAAATAAGTGTTAACATGTAAAATAGAACGCCAAACTTTATTAGCACCATATGCCCCCAACTTCACCGAATAATCCGCTGGGGAATTACCTTCAAGGTAAACATACTTAACAACAAATTCACCATTATGTATAATATCCATGAGTTCATCCCAAAAATCTTCTAAGTATCACATACCACATCGTTGCCATTGTATCTAATTAACACAAACTAAAGAATCGGATTCCACTTCAGCATGTCTTACACCCAACTCACAAGAATATCTCAAACTGATTAGCATAGCTTGCAATTCTGCTCAATTATTTGACCCAGTACCTAGATGATTTGAAAAAGGTAGACACATATCACCATTAGAATGCCGAATCACTCCATTTGCACCCAAATTTTTAGAATTCCCAACACTACTACCATCAATGTTTAACTTGAACCTGCCAGCCGAAGGTTTATTCTATCTAATTATCTGCACATTCTACTTATTAATTGGAATAAGAGGTACATTTAACTCTTTCAACTGAGTTTCATTAGCAAAAGAAAATCACTTATAAGTAGTTGTCATAGTCTGCAATTTCCCTAAGTACAGTCAAATCAAACAGCAAATTTCATTTGCTAAAGGCATTTTACCATCCATCCTTGCTTTACATCTACAATACCACAATCTCTAAGAAATTATACATGGAAGTATTCCCAAAATGCTACCCATTTGAGCCAATCTGGAAGCTCTACTAAACCACAATAAAACCTTGTCCCTCCAATTTCAATTAGGATCATAAAGAAGACCCAAAATAACCGAAAACTTTTTCCAAACAATCAACGCAATATCACGTTCCACTAAAACATGATTCAAATCTTCCACACTCCCTCTAGCACAACAATCACATTTAGAAGGAATAGGAATACCCACCCTTCTCAACCTCTCGTCCACACTTAAACAATTATTCATTGCTTTCCACATAAAAATAGAGATCTTCTTAGGCAAAGAAGCATGCCAAACCCAAGAAGACCAACCCAGTTCCAGAACATGAGCACGAATGCAATTTCATGCACTCTTAGTAGAAAACTAACTATCATTATTTTTTGTATATATTAATATATACTATCCAGTTTTCTGAGAACCCAAAAAATTTCAAATTTCATCCGCCCTCTCGATACCAACCAACCTTTCTTATACTCCCATATACCAGCCATTTTCTACCACCTGAGTCTCATTCGCAAGAGGTCCACCTCCATCCAATTATCAAACCTAAAAAACAAATTCCCATCCTGAGCTCTCCATTTAGAATTTTGTAACACAACAGGAATAGAATTAATAACCATGGGCCAAAACCATGTACCCTTTCTCGGATCAATCAGAGATAAATGTTTATCCCCAATATTTTTTGCACAAAAAAATTAAACCATAAATCATCACCAGTCAAAACCTTCCAAGCAAATTTCGCGTGGAGTGAGTATTGAATATATTCAAATTTCCGAAGACCAATACCATTTCTTCAGTCGGTCTACACATTTTCCCCCAAGAAAACCATTTCTTGTTTCCTTTCCCATTTATCTCTCCCAAAAAAAAAAAAGAACTAAGCAATCAATTCATAATCTTCAAAATTGATTGAGGAAGCTGAAGAATAGCAAGTAGATAAATAGGTATACTTCCCAAGACATGTTTAAGAAGAACCAATCCCCCCTCCCCCTAGATAAGCATTTCATTTTCCATGCCCCAATCTTATCCCTTACACAAGAAACATGAGATCCAAATGTTTCATCAACAAACTACTAGACACAATTGGAGCTCCAAGATATGTAAAAGGAAAGAAACCTTCTACAAAACCAGCCAGCGTAAGTACCTCTCTCTTTCTTCCAAGAGAAAATTGTTTTGCAAAATACACTGAAATTTTATCCTTGTTAACACATTGACCAGTCCATTCCTCATGCATTTTAGGCACTTTCATCAAACCCTTAACATATTTCTTATTTCTATTAGAAAAAATGACAATATCATCCGCATAAAGAAGATGAGAAATAAGAGGTGTACCTCATGGATGCTAGAAGCTGCCAATCTTTCCATCCAGAAGATGCTTCTTTAATACCTGAGTTAAAACTTCTTCCGTAATAATAAAGAGGTAATGTGAGAGAGGATTTCCCTATCTCAGCCCCCACCACCTTGGAAAAAACTATGAGAAGTCCCACACATCATAATAGAATACCACGGAGAGGAAATACAATTTCTTATCAACCCACATACAGAATTCAAGAAAGCAAATGCCTTCAAAACATGCAAAAGAAAAACCATTCCACCCTGTCGTAAGCTTTGGTCATATCAATTTTAAAAATAACAGTACCGCCCTTCACCTTTTTATTGATAAGATGCACCATTTCTTGAGTTAAACTGATATTATAAAAAATGCTTCGACTCAGTATAAAAGCACTTTGTTCAATAGAAATCATTAAATGAAGCAAATGAGCAAACCGAATAACTAAAACTTTGGTGCAGATTTTGTAGAACACAAACTATTTGGCTGTAATTTATCAAAACCTGTTGGTTGAAGCATCTTAGGAATAAGTACCACAAATGACGCTATAAAATACCACCGAAAAGGAACACCATGATAGAAATCGATGACAGCTTCCACAACATCCTGAGAAATAATATCTCAGGAAGCTCTAAAAAATTCGAATCCAAAACCATCTGGTCCCGAGCTGCTTTCAATGGGAATACTGAATACCACCTTTTTAACTTCATCAACTGAAGGTAAAGCAACAATTGATCATTTTTTGCCACTGAAATAACTGAAGGGATCAACTCACCCGAATCTAGAAGCACCACACTATTAGAGTGTCCCAAGAACTCCGAAAAATAAGAAACCTCACCATCTTGAATCGCTTGGGGAGAATTTAATACCACTCCATTTTGTAGCCTCATCTCTAACACCTGTGATTGTTTTCTATTTTAAGCAAAGAATGAAAAAACTAGGAATTCTTGTTTCCATGCTCTAACCATCGAACCTTAGCACATTGAGCTAACCGAATTTCTTCTCTTTTGATCCAAGTATGAAGCTCCATTTTAGAAGCAATTAAATCTTGTTCAATATCATCCTCATGAATCCCTTGTAACCGAGATTCTAACTCATCAATTCTAATTTCAACCTCATGAATATGATGCTCAATCTAGCCAAATACTTCTTTATTCCAAGCTTTGAGGGCTAATTTCAATCTTTTCAATTTAGAAACCAGCTTCGAAAACCCATTAACAAACACCTCTAACTTGCTCCCATGAATCTCTAACACATTTACTAAAATCAGGATGATCAACCCACATTTCTTGAAAATAGAAAGGAGATGGGCTATAAGAAGAAAAATTATAATACAAATCAATGACCATTGATGCATGATGTAGTATGCGGCAAATACCTCATAAAAGAGTTTGGAAACTCATTCAGAAAACGTTGATCCATAAATGTGCGATCCAAACAAGCCCAACTTTGATCAAATCCATGTTGCCCATTACACCAAGAGAATCTCAATCCAAGAACTTCATTTCAATCAAGCCACAAGAATGAATCTATGAGTTGAAATTTGCCATAGCCATCTTGGAACGAGGTCTACCACCTCTCCGCCTAGAATCATTGGCAATAATATTAAAATCCCCTATAATGAACCATGGAATATTGGAAGACCCGTCCCTTTCCAAATCTATCTAAAGACACCATTTCAATTCAGCAGAACACTTCGCATAAACAAAAGATGTCATAATCTCCTTCAAACCATCCGAAAGTATAACTGTAATATGTTGATTGCTCATCGTCTGAACACTAACTCTGTCATCCTCCATTCACAAAATCCATACTTTGCCTTCCACTGCTTCATTCAAACGACAAAAAATTAAATAAAATGCTTCTTTTAAGAGCTTCCATAGAATTCTCAAAAGGAACCAAGTCAGCAATTACCAGGACTTTCGGCTTATATTTTCTAACAATTTTCTTCAATCTACCTCTAGACATACAAATCCCCCTACCATTCTAATATATAATTGAACTTATTATAAATTTAGTTCCTCCATAAATTTAGTTTGGAGGAACGGTTTAAATTGAGTTCAGTATTTTAAAATCTTCTAAATATTTTTATGAGTTCAAAAACTTATTCTAATTCTAATGGAAGTATTTTAGTGTTATTAGACCAAACCTAATTTTCAAATAAGCCTCTTGAATTTTGGAGCACTGAAAATAATATAATTTTAAAAAATCATTTTATATAAATGACATTATAGTTTTGGGACAAAAATCCTAGTTCCCTCCCCCTTCTTTCTTCCTCTCTCTCTCTCTCTCTCTTTCTTTTTCCCTTCTCCACGTCGTTCCCCCCAGCCGGGACTTCCCAGCATCATCCTAGCCCACGCTATTGCCATCGACAATATAACCTCCTCGAGCACGCTATCGTCGGCCAACCACCCTCTGCTCCTCATATTGGGAGAAGTAGTAAGCAGTTGACAGGTACATCTACGGGGGATGTGCGACCTGTTTGGGTTGATGCAGGGAGAAGTTTAACGTTTGAACGTTAATATAACTAACGTTTGAACGTTAGCGCCAATAATTTTCACATTCACATGTAAATAGTCTAAATGTTCGAACGTACACGTGACGTTCGAACAACAAATTTGATATGTTCGAACGTAAAAATAAATAAATAAATCATTGGAGACTATCACAATTGTCAACTATCACTGAAAATCATCATTTTTGTTGTAGGTTGCGTCTTTATAATATCGAGTAATAGTGGGACTACTTCTTGTAAATGTAATGATAAATTAAAAGTGAATTAGGAAAACGATAAAAAAATTAAAGACGTAAAAAATAGAATCAAGATTAAAAAAACATAGATTATATGAAATGGACTGATTATCTAATTGGAACCTTTCAAGCGCTAGCTTGATCAAAAGGTTTCCAAAAGATCATTTCCTGATCATGCATCTTTTTAATTTAAATGATGAAATCTTTTAATTTGTAACAACTAAAAGATATACTCGTAATTAGGTGCACTCTTTTAAGATCATAAGCATATAATAATGTAGCTTACAACGTCATTTCGTACGAGGGAGCTTCCTCGTGAAATACGGAAATTTCAAGCCTAACACGGAATACGTACGGTGCTGGAGAACATTTTTGAAAAGTTAATATAATATATAAATATATATATATTAAACTAGCTATTTTAAATTCTAAATAATAATATAATATTATATATTTTAATAATATTTGATAAATTTTTTTTAATATTTTACAAATACAATTCATAAATTAATTAATAACTTTATTAAAAAAATAAAATTATTATTTTTCAACTATTTTTTCCCTCAACATAATTATTTAATAAATATATTTTACCTACCATTCACCCAATAATCACATATTTATGATCTATCTCATTTAATATAAATTAATGTTAGTATAATTTTTTGAACTACATCATGTAAGTATAAGTGTAGAAATATTAAAATATTTATTTGGATTCAGAATAGTCACTCTTTAAACATGGAGAGGTCCTAACATTTATTGTAACTATAGCTAAGCCAATGCAGTAAATTTTTCTGATATTTTTATTTAATTTAGAGTAATAGTGAGACCATTACCAATGCTCTCAGGCTTCAAAATATACTCCCCAATTGCACAGCACGTTCATTGGTTATCATGAACTCGGGAGAGGCACAAGCGCACGTGATGTTGTGGCTATTGCTTATGCTACATTGCATTATCTGCTAGAGCAAAAAAGGTGCATGGTTCGCTTTGTCACCTATTACCCTAAAATTGCGGATCCTAGAAATGAATAATAAACATTAATTTCCATGTAGCTTCTAGGTCGCGTGACTCGTGTCTGTCTACTTGCATTGATGACGGACTAGGACGGGTTAAGTTTTCCTCACACATTTCTTTGACTTTCTCTCTCTATATGTAGATAAATTCATATCCACACAAATAACAAATGGGTCTATAGATATCGTGTCAAAGAAGAAGAAGAAGAGAGAGATTTCTGATACTATGGATATTACAAGGAAACTGCCGGAAGAGTGCATCGCCGACATAATTTCGAAGACATCCCCTCCTGATGGATGCAGGATGTCGTTGGTTTCCCGGACATTCAGCTCAGCTGCTGCTTCCAATCTCGTGTGGGAGGCGCTTCTGCCTCCCGATCATCAGCAAATCATTTCTGAATCGGTTTCGTCGTCGCCATCATTGAATATTTTGTCCAAGAAAGATCTTTATTTCAGCCTCTGCGACAATCCGATCCTCATCGGCAACGGTAACAGGGTAGGCATATTAAGAATTTCCCTCTAGTTTTGTCTGCTTAATATATATTATAAGTTGTTAGAAGCACTGCACATTATGCCCAATTTGAATATTGGAAAAATGGCACTTTTATATTTGGGAAAAGAAGGTACGGATCAAAGGATGATACAATTTTCTTCATTGATTTTGGTTGAAAAATTGTATATCCTTGACATCAAAGTGTAAACTGATTCAACAGAGTTTTGCAATACATAAATGGAGTGGGAAAAAGACTTACATGCTGGGAGCGAGAGAATTAGGGGTAATATGGGGAGACGCTTCACAATACTGGAAATGGTATTCTCTTGCCGAGTCACCAGTTTTACCCAAATCCAGGTCACTCTCCCCAACTTTCTATTTCTATATCAACGTGTGTGTGAATTTACACAACATGCTTTGTATATTTATTTAGTTTTTGTTTTGTCAATAAATTACGGTTTACCTTATAAGAATCATGTACAGATTTTCGGAGGTCGCTCATCTTGTGGATGTGTGTTGGCTTCATGTATGGGGCTTAATTGAGACCAAAATTCTGTCCCCAAATACCAGATGCGGAGCATACCTTATCTACACTATTGGGGATCAATCCCATGGGCTTCACAAGCCAGTGAAGTTGTTGGTTAGATTTCTAGATGAGATCAGATGTGATTATATCAATGCTTATTTGCCATCAACAACATCCATGGATATTGATGCACCCGAGGAAGAGGATGCACGATTTCCAAGAGACAGAGAGGACATGTGGATGGAGATTGAGATGGGGGAATTCTTCAATCATGACCAGGTAGATAGAGTGGTCGAAATGCACTTGCGGGAGACTGAAGTCCTCAACTGGAAGTCTGGCCTTGTGATCCATGGCATTGAGGTTCGACCAAAAGATTTAAGATAATAACATATGCAATATAAAGAGATCGATGTGGCTTTGTTATGGGTTTGTGTTTTTTTTTTTTTGTTTTCTTGTTGAGTTTGTTTACTTTTGTTAAGATGTTTTGTGCCGTACCAGTTGATGTGCAAAGCTTTGTTGTATTCATGAATATACTTCCATTTGGTAGGATGAGATTCTTTTGAGCTTTGTTTTTATTTCATGGGCAAAATATAGATCACAACGAAGTCAAGTCCCTGTCCGGAAAAGTTATGTTGATCACAACTAATTTCAAACATGCATTAATCGAGACTTGATGGTTGTATTGATAAATTTAAAACTGGAGTAGTTGCAAAGAGCTTTACACAAAGTGAAGAGTATCCATTATTTTAATAAGTATTTTCTTGTTACTAGAATAGCCAAAATTAATGTTCTAATTTCTCACTTTACAACCCATAAATTTTAGGTTTACCAAATGGACATAAAGACCTCATTTCTTATGGTAATCTAGAAGAAAAAATATATATATGAATCAATCAAAGGGTTTCTACCTAATATAAATATAATTCTTGATGTTAAAAAATTTCTACCTAATAACTTTGACATGTAAGACATGGGAAAAGCACCGAGTAATTTTTGGTATTAAGGCAATGAGATCTCGTGATCGTAAAAGCCTATATCAATCTCATTGTATTGAAAAGATGAAGTTTGACGGATTCAAATGCAAACTTATTAGTACTCTTCTTGAAACTTGTTTGCATTTAAATAAGAATTTTGAAAATCCTGTGTCACAATTGAGATATTATAAAATTATTGGTACGCTATTATACATTGCTAATTCTATTATACCTAATATTTCGTATTATACATTGCTAATTCTATTATACCTGATATTTCGTATGTTGTGAGTAAATTTTAGCAGATTCACTAGTATGGCTAATGATTCTCTTTGAAAGGCATTGGATAGAATTCTTAGATACTTGAGATCGAGGAACCATAACATATATAGTATCCATTATTTTGGATATCCAACTGTATTAGAAACATACAATGATGCTAGTTGGATAACTGACATAGTAAATTGTAAGGGAATGAGTGGATATATTTTCACTTTTGATGTAGCAGTTGTTGCTTGGAGATCTTCCAAGCAAACTATTATTTTACTGTCTACTATGGAGGCTAAATAAATAGATTTGTATACTACCGGACACGAGATAGAGTAGAATTTATTGTCAGAAATTGCACTAGTTAAAAAGTCAATACTAGCTATTTCTATTCTTTATGGCAATCAAGTTGTGATAAGTATTTGTAATAATGACACTTTAATCAAAAGAGGGGGCATATGAGACATTCTACGAGAAGATACCTAACTTTGGAATATGTAAAATCAGAAGTTAACATTGTAGATACTCTGATGAAAGGATTGGCAAAGTTGAAGGTTATATGTACGTCAAGGGGATGGGATTGAAACCCATTAATTAGGTCACCGGCAATGGAAACCCAACTTGTTAGACTAGAGATCCCAAGAACAAGGTTCAATACAAAAAACAAGCTACTTGTAACGCCCGTCCTTATGGTGGGTTCTTTTCATATTCAATTTTGATAAAAATCGACGGGAATTACTATTCCTTTCAAAATTCTTTTCCATCTATGCCAGGATACAAAAAACTCCATGCTATAAATAAAATTCATTGTCTTAATTAAAAGATTACAGCGGAAAACATTAAATTTCATAATTCAAGTATTCATATAAAAACATCTTGCCTAGGCTTGTCATGCTCATCTTGTGCCTGGAAGGGCACACATAAAAAACTAAAATGAGTCGATGACTCGTAAGTATTAATTCATACAGTTAAAATATAATAACTTAGATTTTCAGTCATGCACTTATCATTCCATACATACATATCGTATTTAGCATGCATACGTCTTTCTTTTCATTTTAAAACGTTGCGAGGTGGGGTTTTTCTTTATAAACATGCTTTATTCTTTAAAACAGTTCCCCACGCATTGCTGCCTTCATTTCTTAAAGAATCTTTTCATGCATTCGTTCTTTTACATACATTCATGCATACATACATTCATGCGTTCATCTTTTCTTACTTACGTACATTCATGCATTCCATTCATCCATACATACATACATGCATTCATTTTTAACATGCATCCTTCATTCTTTTCACTTTCATTGGCCATTGCACACTGTTACGCCCCGTGTGCTGGGGTTAGCAGTCTTTTGGACCTGATTCCGCTCATGGCCACGGGTTGGAAATCCATTCCGTCAGGATGCAGCACTGGGTGCACTACCAGTACTACTTACCTGGCATTGCAATCTGCCCCATCCAGTCCATTCATTGGTACCATTTCCATTTCAGTTCATGTGGCCCTTACGTATTTTCATACATCATATATTTAGTCTGTTCATTCCTTTACAGTCCTTTCCTTTCCTTTACAGTCCATTCTTTCATTTTAGTCATTTCAGTTCTTACGGTTCTTCCTTTCTTTCGATTCATAAAATTTTTACTTAATAAAAATGATTTTCTTTCTTTTATTTTAAGAAAAGCTGTTCAAAAAGAGTCTGAAAATAATCATTTTAGAAAAGAGAGTTACTTTAAAAAAATTTGTTTTCTTTCTTTTCATTACAGTTTCAGTCCTTGCATTCCTTAACGGTTCTTACGTCTTTTAAAGTTTCATTTCGTTTTCTTTTCCTGAACATACATACAATACGTACTACTTATAGCATCCATTCACATGCATACACGTACATACTTTGGGTGCGTAAAAAGGGGCTGCCAAGGAAGGCCGCTACATACTTATACTTGAAAACTTACGTTTCATTTTCGTTTTACCTTTTAGAGAAAAGCTTTCGTCTTCTTCTTCATTTCTATAAAGAAAAACTCTAGAAGAATATGAACGTAATACTTACCTGGACTTCATGCCATACTCAATCCATGCAGTCCATTCATGTGCGTGTCAGATGGCAACCTACATACATACACATAACCTTACGTCATCATCTATCTAATGCATAAGAAACTATTTTAAAAATAGAACTATGCCTCACTTGGAACACTCTCCGTCCATCCCTGGGCTTTTATGTGCAATTTACTATACTAAAACCTTCCAGGTCTTATTTCTTAAAGTGAACCTTCGTGATTCACCTTAGGGTTAAGACACTAAGACCTCCGTCTCTTTCTTCTATTTCCACAATCCGACGCATGATTCCAACCGACAAAGTCATGCGTCCCAACCTTAGACTACTTACCTATTACAACGTTCACGTATCCTGGCCCATATTAAGTCCTCATTCCCAACAAGTTAGGCTACATGAATTCAAGCCAACTCTGGGGCTAAAATACCATGTAACCGTGATCAGGATAGATTACCCATTATATATGGTAAACCTATCCGGCACACTTGTCTCGCCAGAGACACCTGCATCTTACCCCCCCTTTATCACCTAAGAGCAACTTATAGCTCCAATGAACGTCCGCTTGTATAAACAAGCTCCATACTCCAATACCAACTTGCTCAGACTCGGTCGATAGGACACATCCTACTTCCCAGCCCTGTACAAGTTCATCCCAACATTTGATAGGAGAGGATTGCATCCACAAATGCACCTTTGTCACGTCACTCAGTTCAAGACTAATCCCAAGTCACGTCACGATACCCATCATGCTTCCGCTGCACGCTCTGATACTTTTCTACCACTTCCATATACTTTTAGCCATAGTCAACCACAAGGTGACACCCGTCACCTTGGACTTCAGGCCATATCACCAATGCTTCGGGACAGTGTTACACAATTCCCGCCACTTAACAAAAGGACTGCATCCAGAAATGTGCCTCTGTCACCTTATGCAACTCGAGACAAATTCCCAAATAACAGCACGATGCCCATCATGCTTCCGCTGCACTCTCTGATACCTTTTTACTGCTTCACACATACCTTCAGCCACAAGTTAGCCTCAAGGCAACATTCGTTACCTTGGACTATAACCATATCACCATGTTTCAAGACACTGTTACACAGTTCCCGTCACTTGACAAGAGGACTGCATCCAGAAATGCGCCTTTGTCACATTATGTGGCTCGAGACCATTTCCCGAGTTATAGCACGATGCCCATTATGCTTCCGCTGTACTCTCTGATACCTTTTCACTGCTTCACACATACCTTTAGTCACAAGTCAACCTCAAGGAAACACCCGTTACTTTGGACTACAGCCACATCACCATTGCTTCAGGACATTGTTACATAGTTTCCCGATGTTACACCATACACTCCACACTTCTCTGCTACGCCATCCAACCCTTCGTGACACGCCATCCGGTGTATCATGACCTAGTATAGAGTACACTCACGTGAACTCTCTTCCATCCACATTACAACACACATCGCTAGGATACACGCCTCACGGTGCATTGCTACGCGACATGGAGTGCGCATCACTCATACTCCTTTCGCTACAACACTTATTATCATGACACACATCATACAGTGCATCGCCATAAACCCAAAGTACACTCCATGCGTACTCCCTTCCTTCTACTCCACACATCACTACAGCGCACGTCACACGGCGCGTCGCTGCATTACACAGAGTACGCTTCACGAGTACTCTCTTCACACTTCTCGCCGTATCACAACTACGGGATCCATCTCATGCCCATACTTCACAGTTTAGTCCACAATACTACACAATCAAGCCCAACACTTCACAACTACACTTCACATCACAACTACACAGCGAACTCCACAAACACCAATTACACAGTCTACAGTCTAACCAATCAACTATTTTAAACGTAAATAACTAGAGATAGAGGGTTATACCATCGACGGCATAACCCGAGTGTTGCTCGCTGCTCGTCACAATCATGCGTCAGAGGAGCGTACGTGACGGTAACACCGCATACGGTGGCTGTCCACCACATAAAGTGGCAATTTGGGTTTGAGAATAGCTAGGCGTGGTCTTGGAAAGGCTCACGGTGGCCTCGTGGTGGTCAAAGGTGGCGGAGCACGGCGGCATCATGCCGTGAACAGTGAATCCGAAATGGTGGGTGTTTGCTTGAGGTGGAGGAAGACCATAGAACTTCATGGCAAGCTAGGGAAAGGTAGATGAAGATGTGGTGAAGCTGTGGTGGCGAGGTGGTGGCTCACAGCGGTGGATCGGCCTTTAGAAGTGGATTTCATGCCGTGGAGAGTGAGGGAGAGTGAGGGTTGTGTACAACTCCGTTGGACATGAAATTTCTTGGAGAAGATCATGGTGATCAGAGGAACAAGTTGGTGGTGGTGAAACACCGTGGGTAGCCGTGTACGGTGGTGCAACTGAAACTAAGGCTATGGAGACCCATTGGAGAAAGAGAGAGAGAGTTAAGGAGAAAGAAGGACATGGGGAGGAAGCCCATGATGTGGTGAATTCATTTGTGGTGCTTGGTGGCTATTTCAGCCATGTATGGTAGCTCAAGGAGGAGAAAATGGGTGTAAAACCCATTTGCTTGGAGGAAGAAAGAGAGAGAATAGGTTGCCGATATAGCTCACCACTGGTGAGGTAGTGGTCGCCGGTGATGGAGGGTCATGCCGGAGGTGGAGGTGGGGCATGGCGGCTGGAGGTGGCGCTGGCTGGAAGCTTGAACCGAACGGTAGGGAGGAGAGCACGGGTTGGACGTGCTTGGGAATAGAGAGAAGAGAGAGAAAGAAGAAAAGGAAAATGAGAAAAAGTGAGGAGGAAAAGAAAGGGGCCTAGGTATTTAACCTCAGTCATACGCTTTAGGATCCTCAAACAATCTAATGATGAGTTTAAACACTGATTTGAAAACGCATAAGTGTTTTACTTAAAATAAAACACTTAAATAAAACACTGCAAGGAATTAAGATAGAATATTATTTTATAAACTAAAGTTTATAAAATAATATTTCTTATTCATTATTTAAAATCATAAAGTATCGTTAATTACTCAAAGAGGATAAAATCATTTAAATTAAATAAGAGTTTTCAACGTAAAATTAAACCTCTTAATATTTTAAAACAATTAAAATATTTAATCTAAGTAATTATCCACAATTATAATATTTTCAGAGCTCATTAAAATATTATAATTGTGTTATTTTAAAAGCAACCTTATCTAATAATACTGAAAATATCTCTAATAGATATTTCCATAATACTTTAAAATATCCGTAAGCTCTAAAATATCTATCTTACTTTAAAATCAGGTGGATAACTTTCGGAATACGCCATCGAGGTACAGCACTTAGGATAAGGCTCAGTATGTAGATCGAAACTCGACACGTGGAACGAGACTCGGCATGTTGACCAAAGTTTGATACGTAGATTGAGGCTTCTAAGTAAAGAAGAAGAAAGAAGGAGCGGATATCACACTACTTGATTAACTTGAGAGCACTATTAAAATATTATTGTTAGTTCAGCCTAGGGTGTGAGTGCTACAAATGCAATGACAAAGGAAAACCGAAATGCTTTGAATGAGTCCAAGACTAAGGAGAGTTATTGAATTGCATGTACCTTTTGAGGAATCACCTATGCGAGTGTGAATGTGGGGCCATAGTCTATAGTAATTGGGCTATTCATTAGAGTAGCCATGAATTCAAAATATGGTGCATAACCTTTATGCATCACCTTGATAGAAACATGATGATATATGCCATACTATGTTTGAGGATTAGAGAAGCCTGAGTTAAAAGATTCTGGTTCAAGATTTGGTTCACTATGAAGCTTTCAGATTGAAACATGCTAATACTAGGTAGATGTTCAATGCAAAGTACTTAGCCTAAATAACTTTCTTCTAATTTATGTTTAAAATATCTTAATCAGGTGGGGAATTGGAATTTTTCATGGTTCTATGGGTTGCTTTGGTGGTCAAAATTAAAAGGTGTCATGATAACTTGAACCAATGCATGCCTATTGAAAATATGAGCCTTAAACGTTGGGCCACCAAAAGAGATGTTGTGCCTTTTAGTAAATTAGAATCCTTTTAAATGTGTTCTCTACGAATTGAAAAGTTGTTACTTTCCACAAGTGTTATTTCATTGTCTATAAATAGAGGACCCCGCCAATGAATTTAAATACTCCAAACATCCTCTAGAAAGTTAGAGAAACACTTCCCCCTTCATTCTGTATCTTTCTTTGTTTGGGTTTTGGCTAGTTTATATCAGACTCGATGATCTTTTTTTATGTGCACCAAAAATGAGATTAATGAAAATCGACGTTATTGTATCTTGGGAGTAGAATGTCAAGAAGCGTAGTGCATGTTAAATATTTGGAGGTGATGGAATATACTCTAAGGAAAATGTTCATCACAACATACTTCAACACCAAGTTCTCTCTCTAATTTCTCTTATTATTTTATTTATTCTCTAGTTTACAAAACATATGCACATATATCCCATATCTATATTTCACAACAAAAACTTCTAGTGTTCATGGGTGAACGAAGATGGGGGTGACATTTCCAATGGCAAAGGAAATGTGGTGGAATAGAAACTCTAGATCTAAAATGTAGTAACTTGAAAAAAATGAGAAAATAAAAAAGAAAGAAAATGGACCGATAGAGGGATGAAGAGCAATGTTGGAGGAAGATAAAGGTTGGCTGATGAGTTGGATCTAGGGGCTGTTAGTCTTGAGTATTAGGAGAAGGGTTGGGAAGAGAGCATTTGATAGAGGAGAGCGTCAGGTTGTGATACACCTAGGTAGATGCAAACCGATTAAAAGCGGAGTTCATACAAACTTGACTTGCTTTCTGGGGTTGCTCTTGAGAATGACCCATAGGTTCTTGTGAACTTGAACCATTTTCTTGATTTTAGAAACTTTTTGAACCATCTAGCTAAAGAGCCAAGGTGCTCATCATTCATGTTGCTTACTCCAATGAGAAATCATTGGCATCCTTCTAAATGAACTCCAAAAGCTAGAGGCTTTTTGTTTGATTTTTGCAAAGAAAGCTTACAAGTCGGAGCAAGCTATTCAATCCTCATGATATGAAGGGCCTTACTTTCTTCGATAGTTGTGATCTTAGTTCTGAACTACTTGGATGCGTACTCAAGATGTGACGCCCCCAAATTCCGCTTGGGATTGAACGGACATTTGAAGCGTCGAGACATGCAACACAAGGTTACCTGCCCCCGTTCATGACATATAAGATGCAATGTTCCTAACATGCATCTAGCATTATGCAATATTCGTAGCGGATAATCTTTTTCTTTAGCAATACTATGCACCAAACTAAATATATCCCAAATACTTGAAACATAATTCATACATAAAGGCATACTAAAAAGCCGTGATCACCACACTAGTCCAAAATGGTTGTGATCAAAAGAATACTTGAGATACAACTCCAAAAGTACAAGTATTAACCTAAGTTAAATACTATACCATCATCAACATCGCACCGTGGCCTAGTCGACCGTATTCAGTTGGTCAGATTCCAATTCTTCTTCGGGTCCTGTAACAAGATCTACCATTCGGGGGGAATGGTAGTTGGGACTACCACAGTGAGATTTGATTACAAATCTCAGTAAGTTAACATAAAACTCACACACAGGTTAAAGATGCATGCATGGCAGTAAAAGCATAAATGCATAAGTATAGTCGTACATAAGCATAGCATAACTTGACATATAGCATGACATAACCAGAACTTAAACGTGAACTGAACTTGACTTAACATGGCATGAACTTAAGCTTAAAACATAACATGAACAAACAACATAACATGAACGTGAAACATAACATGGACTTGAAATATAGCATGAACGTAAACATGCATAACATAAATAAGAACTTGAAAATAACATAAACTTGAACATAACATGACATGAACATAACATATACGTGAGCATAACATAACATGGACTTGATCTAAAACTTGACTTATCATGTATTTGATCTGAAACTGGACTTAACATAAACTTGGAATATTATTCAATTGTCTTGATTAATAACGTGCGTTAATACGTACTCCACAGTTGTTGTGGCCCCACGTATTCAAGTAACATAAAACATAATACGTACTCCACAGTTGTTGTGGCCCCACGTATTCTACTGTCACAATTGCTGTGTCTCAGTAGTGTATGCTCCACAGTTGTTGTGGCCCCATACTTCATGCTCCACAGTTGTTGTGGCCCCATACTTCATGCTCCACAGTTGTTGTGGCCCCATGAATACACATAACATAAAATATAATACGTACTCCACAGTTGTTGTGGCCCCACGTATTCTACATGTCACAATTGCTGTGTCTCATGTAGTGTATGCTCCACAGTTGTTGTGGCCCCATACTTCATGTAACATAAAATATAATACGTACTCCACAGTTGTTGTGGCCCCACGCATTATAAGTAACATAAAATATAATACGTACTCCACAGTTGTTGTGGCCCCACGCATTATAAGTAACATAAAATATAATACGTACTCCACAGTTGTTGTGGCCCCACGCATTATAAGTAACATAAAATATAATACGTACTCCACAGTTGTTGTGGCCCCACGCATTATAAGTAACATAAATATAATACGTACTCCACAGTTGTTGTGGCCCCACGCATTATAAGTAACATAAAATATAATACGTACTCCACAGTTGTTGTGGCCCCACGTATTATACGTAACATAACATGTCTTATCTTTCTTAATGCATGAGATATTATTTAATATCATATACTTTTCTAACATGGCGTATACTTGTAAATGGCACAATATGATTTAATCATAAACATTTCAAGGCATACATGTATCAGATGACATACTTAACATGGCATAAACGATAACATACATACATAAATTGTAGTTCCCTTACCCATCACACATACACAATAAACTGATAGTAAGTTAGAGGCTAACTTACCTCGATCGTCGCGTTCTATGAGAATAGAGCGCGAAACACGAGGAACTGCACAACAGCTGGAAGAGGAACACTCAAGTCCTTAAGATTTTCACTTCTGAACTCAATTGTCATATTATGAGCACTTGCAACACCACGGGCAACTGAGGTTTCACTATACCCAGAAGAGATAATTTGACTTCAGAAAGCCTTTGCACTAAAACAAGTTCATTAAAATTATCAATAATAACCAAACAAACAATTCCTTTCTCAATCCATATACTCTTAGCCATAGTCAACCACAAGATGACACCAGTCACCCCGGACTATAATCCATAACACCACTGCTTCGGGACACTGTCATACAGTTTCCCAACACTACACCATACGCTCTACACTTCTCTGTTACGCCATCCAACCCTTCGTGACACGCCATCCGGTGTTTCACGACTTAATACAGAGTACACTCACGTGAACTCTCTTCCATCCACACTACAAACCCATCACTGCGATACACGTCTCACGGTGCATCGCTACGCGAACGGAGTACGCGCTACGCGTACTTCCTTCGCTACAACACTCATCACCCGACGCACATCACACGGTGCGTCACCATACAACACGGAGTACACTTCACATGCACTCCCTTCATTCTACACCACACACACTACAGCGCACGTCGCACGGCGCGTCGCTGCTTTACACAGAATACGCTACACGCGTATTCTCTTCACACAACCCGCCGTATCACATCTACGGCATCCATCTCACCCTATACTTCACAGCACAGTCCACAAAACTACAAAATCAAGCCTCAACACTTCACAACCACACTTCGTTCACAACTACGCAGCGAACTCCACAAACACTAACTACACAGTCTACAGCCAACCAAATCAACTATGTTAAACATAAATAACTAAAGATAGAGGGTTATACCATCGACGGGATAACCCGTGCGTCGCTCGCTGCTCGTCACGAACATGCGTCGGAGGAGCGTACGTGGCGGTACGGTACGGTCTGTCCACCACATAAAGTGGTAGTTTGGGCTTGAGAAAGCTAGGCGTGGTCTTGGAAGACTCACGGTCGCCTCGTGGTGGTCAAAGGTGACGGAGCACGGCGGCATCACGCCGTGAACAGTAAATCCGAACGGTGAGCGGAAACGCGAGGTAGCGAAAATTCATAGAACTTCATGGCAAGCTAGGGATAGGTAGATGAACATGTGGTGGAGCTGTGGTAGCGAGGTGGTGGTCGGACGGTGGCTAACGGCGGCGGATCGGCCGTTTGAAACCATTTTTGGCCTTGGAGAGTGTAGGAGAGTGAGAGCTCTACGAAACTCCGTTGGCCATGAAATTTCTTGGGGAGGTTCATGAGGATGAGAGGAACAAGATGGTGGTGGTGAAACACCACGGGTGGCCGTGTACGGCGGCGCACGGTGGTGAAACCGAACGGGTGTTTTTAAGAAACCCATATGAGAAAAAGTGAGAGTTTGGGAAAAAGAAAGACATGGGGAGGAAGCCCTTGATGTGGTGAATCCAATGTGGTGCTTGGTGGCTGATTTGCCGTGTATGGTGGCCAAATGGTGAAAAGTTAAAACCCATTTGTTGGAGGGAGAGTGGTGGCTAACGGTGGTCGATGGCTGGTGTACCTGGAGGGAATCATAGCCGGAGGTGGAGAAGAAATGGCAACAGGGAGAAAACAGTGAGGAGAATCGGTCGTCGGCACGGCTGGTCTGGCTCGTGGAGGGACGATGGAGAGAAGGCGGGGGGGTGTGTCCGGCGGCGGAGAACGGGCGGCAAGGCGGGACGGTAAGGAGAAATGGGGAGGAGAGCATGCGGGAGAGAGAGAGAGAGAAAAGAGAGAAAGAAAAAAGGAAAAAGGAAAAAGTGAAGGAAAAAGGTAGGGGCCTAGGTATTAACTTCAATCCTACGCTTCGGGATCCTCAAATAAACCAACGTGAGTTAAAACACTGATTTGAAAACGCGTAAGTGTTTTATTTTAAATAAAACACTTTAAATAAAACATACGATGAATTAAGGTAGAATATTATTTTATAAACTAAAATTTATAAAATAATATTTCCTCATCATTATTTAAAATGATAAAGTACCGTTAATTAATCGAAGATGATAAAATCATTTAAATTAATAAAACACTTAATTACTACACTGAGAAGAATTAAGATAGAATATTATTTTATAAACTAAGGTTTATAAAATAATATTTTCTTCATCATTATATAAAATGATAAAGTATCATTAATTAATCAAAGTGCATAAAACACTTAAATTTAAATAAGAATTTTCAACGTAAAATTAAACCTCTTAATATCTTAAAACAATTAAAATATTTAATCTAAATAAATATCCACAATTATAATATTTTCAGAGCTCATTAAATTATTATAATTGTGCTATTTAAAAACAAGCTTATCTAATACTTTGAAATTCAGATGGATAAGATCCGGAAAACGCCATCGAGGTACAACGCTTAGGATAAAACTGTTCATGATTTTACAGCTGTCGGTGAAGAACAAATTACGTGATTTACGGAAAAGATAATCTATACGCGTGATTCCAGATGAGGGTAAAGACAAGAGAGATGTGATTGCTGTCGGGAAAGAATCCAAAATTGTGCGTACTATGCATAAGAAGAAGAATTACGATAATTAGCGGGCTGTTACACAAGATTTTCCTACTAATTTTAGAATAAGAAAGCTTAATTTTCAACATGTGGACACATATTTCCCCGTCTGCACGGCATGAAGACCTGCTAAGGTATGTCGACTAGGGTGGTCTCCACTTCCTTAGGAAAGCTAGTGAACTCAGCAATAAAGTTTGCCAAGGCTTGGCCCTTTATCGCGCCTTTTGGTAGATTGTCAATGTCGAACTCACTGAGCTGGATTGACCAGCTAACTAGTCTTCCGGAATTGTCTGGATTTTGTAGTATCTTTCTTCAGGGGTTCTCCATAAAAACTTCTAACCAACCAGTAAACGCCAGCATCTCCATCAAAACTTCTAACCAACCAGCATCTCCTTCCTGCCCTTGAATGCATGGCTCGTGTAATTCTTTGGCATTTGGGCCACTTATTTTTTGACCAAGAATGTGAATATTGCATGGGGTGGCACCTTAAAGTACACGTAGAGCGTGTCACCATGCTCAGGCTACCTCGGTAGCAACAAGCTGGACAAGCATTGCTTCAACTCTTGGAAAGCTTGGTTGCATTTTTCATTCTAGGGATGCATTTTTTTGTAGAACTTTGAAGAAGGAAAGTCATTTTTCCGTGGATTTGGACAAGAACTTGTTTAAAGCTACCGCCCTGCCTACTAGTTGCTAGGTCTCACTTATGTTCCATGGTGGTTTCATGTTTATAATCACAATAGTATTTTTATTGTTGGCTTCCATCCCCCTTTTGGACATGATAAAGGCTAAGGATTTTCTTAAACCCTTGCCGAAGGTTCACTTCACCGAATTCAACTTCATTCTGTGCTGGTGGAGTACCACAAAATATTCTTCTAGGTTGGTTAGAAGCTGAGTAGTTTCCTTACTTTTTACTAGCAAGTCATCAACAAACACCTCCATGGTCTGCCCAATTTGTTTTTTGAACTTCCAATTCACGAGCCTTTGATAAGTTGCCCCAGTGTTCTTTAAGCCAAAAGGCATGACTTGGTAGCAGTCTAGCCCCTAGTCTATGATGAATGACATCATCTATTTATCCACCGGATTCATACTGATATGGTTATATCCTAAATGGGTGTTCATAAAGCTTAGCATTCAATGTCCTGTTGTGGCGTCAACGATGACGTAGATCCGCAGCAATGGGAAGCTATCCTTTGGGCATGCTTTGTTTAGGTCAGTGAAGTCTATGCACATTCTCCATTTTCCATTTGCTTTCTTGACTAAGATGACATTGGACAACCACTCAGGTTAGTGGGCTTCTCCGATAAATCCTGCGGCAAGGAGACGATCCACTTCTTCAACTATAGATGCATACTTCTCTGTGTTGAATGATATTCCCTTTTGGGAGACCTATTTGCATATTGGGTTGACAAATAGTCTATGCTCAATGACTGTGTCGTAAATCCGAGGAATATCTTCATGACTTTGTGTGAACACATCCATGTGTTCGATCAGCAGTTGCTTCAAGGCTTCCTAGATCTCAAGGGAAAGTTGTGTACCTACCCTTGTTGTTGTATCGGGCTGTCCTGGATGCAATGTCACTAGCTCCAACGGTTTATTTGCCTTTGCCAGTTGTAAATTTTATTGGTCCCGTGCCCCCAAGCCACGATAGAGGAGAACTGGTGGCGGGGGCAGTGGTTCACCCTGCGTGTGGTCATCGACAATGCAAACATCAGACCCCCTTGCTTTGAGCTCCTACACATAACATCCTTAGGCTTGGGCTTGCTCGCCCTGCACTTCCCTTACTCTCGCTTCTATAGGAAATTTCATTTCTAGGTGGTAGGTGGTTGTAACCACTTTAAGGCTATTTAGGCTACCCTAATATAGCATTGTAAGATGATGGGGCCTTGACCACCAGAAAGTCGGTCATCGTGGTGGCCTCACATAGCTCTTTTCCTACCATGACAGGCATGGTTATGGCGTACACTAGTTGGGTTGCGTCCTTAGAAAACCCCTTCAATGGGGTGGGAGAAGTTGCAACTTTCTGTTGTGTATACCCATTCTGACAAAAGCCTTCCAAAATAGGATGTCTGTTGAGCTTTTGTTGTCGACTAGAATTCTTTGGGTAGTATAGTTGGCGACCAAAAGGTTACTACCAATGCGTTGTCATGTAGGTACAAGATCCCCTCACAATCTTCTTCCCCAAAAGAGATGGTTGTTGTATTACTATGCCAGGGGTACTTTGGTGGTTTGCTTGCCATGTAAACTTCTTCATATTTTGCTCTATGGGCATCTGCTCTTCCACTAGAAGCTGATGTGCTACCCTTAGCAAATCCCCTGGTTATAGTATGGACTTCTCCCAAAGGTGCATTATCACAACTAGTATTTTGGCGAGGGGCATCACGACCATCTTTTATTGTTGACCATCGCCTTTTCAGGCTAGTTCTTTGCCAAGGATTGCACTCTTACTTTACTCCTCGCCTCGGCTTTACGCGTTCAGTGAGCATCTGTTCGAGCTCTCCACTACCTGCCAACTTGAACACCCTCTTTTTCGTTGTAGTATAGTCTTCCGTCCAGTGGGTATCTGATTGATGGTACTTGCAGAAGCATTGCCCTATCCTTGCCTATCGATGTTCCTTTCTTGAGGACCCCTTTTTCTCTTGTACATTGAAGTTGTTGTGAATGAGCTGGGTTCCTTGTTCACTCCATGGTGCTTGTCTCTCACACCCTCTTTCTTATTGGCCTGAGCCAATCTTCATGTCTCTTGTTTTGCTGGCATTCTTGCCTTATGACATCATCTCACTTTTCCTTGGCACACAATAAGGGCTTGTAAGGTGTCTTCCGCTTGACAAAGTGGTCAACTCTGTCCATAAACTCCCTAAGAGTTTTAGCCTCTCCTTATTGAATCAAGTTAGGTATGCGTTTAGAATTTCTTCCTCTCGCTGTTTAATGGTTAAGAGATATGCTGCAGGTTGTTAGCACATTCTGCTTGTCATAAACTGCATTAGAAACTGCTTGGCCATTTCTCTAAAGTTGTCAATTGATCCAGGTTGCAGTGCTCCAAACCAGACTCTCGCCACGCCTTCAATGTTAACAGGAAGGCTCTATAAGCTATTTCCCTGAGAAAACTGTGAAGACCCATCATACATTTCTATCTATAGGACTTTAAATTTTGGTGGGAGCAGGGCAGCCATCACCTCCGCACTATAGGGTAGATCCGTGCGATTTAACAACTGCTCAACTGAGGATGATGCTCCCATCTTTTTGGCCATCTCTTTGTATTTATCGAGAAGATTGCGCAACTCATCATGTAGTCTTTTCTTTTCTAACTCTTCGGGGGTTGTCCCTTTGGCATTTTGTGCTTCTTCTAGATGCTCATTATGACTTTGTACTGTAGCCTTGCTAAGTTCGGCGTTACGACTCTTCTGCTCTTCGTTCTCCCTCTGCAAGTTCTCCTTTATTTCCATAACCTTCTTTAATTTCTCCTCAATTTTTGTGAGTTGTGTGTCCATGTTTGCAGATATGCTCCGCATTTATTTGTAGGCCGTTTATAAATTCGTATTTTCGTCATATAATATGGGAGAGAGTCCATATATAACTGGTCATATGACTATATCTTTATGTTTTTATGAAAAATCATATATACTAATTTCTAACATATATATTCATCTCAACGTACGTACTTTATAATAAAAGTTATGCATTAAAAAGTCTCCTCTCATTTTCTCTCTACTGAGAAGTGAGGTGGTGTTTTGATAGTCTCTTTGTTTTTCACGACTAGAAGGCAAGAGTGTTTGAGTGGATGTTATTATGGAGAACTTACAAGCTTGATGGGGAAATTTCAAACTGAGTGAAGAGGAAGATACAACAATTACGTTGGAGAATGAGATCATGTTTTCTCTTATATGAACTAATTACTAAAAACGAGGGCTGACGTGGCAAGGAAGGAATTTTTCTCTTTATTCTGGTGGGGTGACTAGGGTTGCATGTGTTCAGCAGCCTGTTCCTTGCCGCCGCCGGCAGGGCAGGGCGTTGGTGGAGATCCTAGGCTCCATGGAGAACAGGGGGGAAAGTTTGCGCGCAGTGTGGGAGGACATCCTATCCAGGGTTTCGCGAAGGTGGTTGCTGCGAACCCACAGTTCCTTCCAAATGTGAATCTGCCTGCACGTGAACCACGGTTTCAAGATGGAGAAATGTATTTTCACTTTACTAAGGCAGAGATTCAACAATCTGCTGAGCCATTTCGTTTCTCTATGGTGCTAAAATTTCTTAGGTGTAGACCTTCGCTGGATCATGTTCGGGGCTTCATTAAGACAAGATGGGGATTAAAGTCCATACCGGTGATTGGGCAATTAAGAAATCCACGGAATGTTCTGGTTCGGATGGCGAAAGAAGAGGACTTCATCTCTGTGATGCCAAGAGGAAATTCTGAGATTCATGGGGTGCCGTTTCGTGTATCTCATTGGACTCCGGATTTCAATGAAGAAGATGATTCACCGTGGGTTCCAGTATGGCTTACGTTACTGGGGTTGCCACCAAACTTTTTCCAGGAATCAATCTTAAGGAGTATTGGGAATGGGTTCGGTCAGTACTTGAAGCGAGATAATGCCACGGCGTGCGTGACTCGGCCAGAGGCTGCGAGAATCTGTGTTGAAGTGAATGTTGCCCAGCCTGTTCAAAGATTTTTTTGGTTAGGTCCACCGGGCCTTGCTACGAGTCGTTATCAGGAGGTAATTTACGAATCTTTGCCGAAATTCTGTGTGTTTTGTAATAAACAGGGTCATCTGGAAGCACAGTGTTTGAGGCGTGAACGACCAGTGGTGGATAAAAAGCTAAAACAGAGTGTTACATTGGATGAGAGTAAGAAAAATAAGGGCAAAAACGTATGGAAAATGGTCGGAAACAGGGGAAGTAACAATTCTGGGGTTGATAAGGAGATGGGGGAATCATCAAAATCTAGACGGGAGGCTATGCTTGAGTAAATCTGGATACGTAAAGAAGGCAGTGGAGTGGATACTCCGAAAGTGTGGTTCGTGTCACAGGGGGGGGAATTATATGATGAATGGGAGGATATGCAACGGGATGAAGTAGTAACGGAGAGGTGTATTGATGGTGGAGAGGTTCAGGCTGAAAGAGGAGATGATCAATCTAGTGATGAAATGTTAAAGACAGCGGTCCATCAGAATATTCGGACAAGAAATCAGGGAGGGAAATGGGCTGATATTATAGAGCAAGAAACGGAAGAGGAGATCCAGGAAATTAGTGTGTCTGCGGAGCTGAGAAGTTCACTTCATTTGGTGGATGAGGTGTTGGAGTTTGAACTAGGTGAAGGGGGGGACCGAGAATTCTTGTTTAGTGGGGAGGACTTGGCAATGGAAGCTGTTCCGTATAAAGTAGGATCTGAGGGAGAGGATGAGGATGGGCTGAATGAACTAGCAGAAAAAAATTTCGAATCCGTACTTGATTGAGCAGCGGACTCGCTCAAAAAAATTTACTTAATTTGATGAATATTTTGATTTGGAACATTAGAGGAATTCTTTCGTCGAAAAGTAGGTTACGACTTATTTTGAATAAATGCCGTCCATCAGTGGTGGCCATTTTAGAACCTTTTGTACAGGTGAATAAATATAGTAGATGGGGGCGATGGATGAAGCTGCCGTCGTTTACTAATAATATAGGGGTTGGAGGAAAAATATGGCTTTTTTGGGAGGATGAGTTTGATTTTGAACTCATAGCTATGACGGATCAAGCAATTAGTGGATGGTTTATCAAAGCGAATAAAAAGATTCTTGTTACGGTTGTTTATGCGAGCTGTTTTCGAGCGAAGAGACTGGAGCTTTGGGATTTTTTGCGAGGGCAGAATTCTGGTCGTAGTCCTTGGTTTGTTGGGGGAGATTTTAATATTATTCGGTATGATAATGAAAAGATAGGAGGATTGTTACAGGCCTCTCGTGCGAAAAGAGATTTTAATGATTGTATCCAAGACTGTGCATTAATGGATATTCCTTGTAATGGAAATAAATTATCATGGTGTAATAGAAGAATAGGAGGTAGGAGAATTTGGGCAAGATTAGATCGTGTGATGGTTAACTTCATGTTTTTGAATTTATTTGGAGATGTACAGCTATCCTATTTGCCGAGGACGTCATCCGATCATGCACCAATGCTGATAACACTAAATCGAGATCGGGAGGTTTGTGTTCGTCCATTTAGATTTCTTCGGATATGGGGTTCACATGATAGTTTTATTCCTCTGGTTCAGGAAGTGTGGAATTCTGATATTAACGGATGTGCTATGGTTCGCATAAGCAGAAAATTAAAATTATTGAAAGGTGCTTTACGGAAATGGAATAATGAAACATTTGGTTGAGTAGAGGATGAAATAAAAAATTTGGAAGGCCGCATGGTAGAAATGGAACTTAATATTACGAATTCGTATTCGGAGCAACGAGAAACTGAACTGATAAATTGTCAGCAGGAACATCTGCAATGGGTGCATAAAGAGAAGATGTTGGCTAGTCAAAAATCCAGAATTAAATGGCTGGCTGAGGGGGATGCTAATACTAAATTCTTTCAAGCTTCTATGCGGTTAAAGAAGAAGAGTAAGAAGATTGAAAATATGAAATTGACTGATGGCACTTTACTCACATCTTCGGATGCAGTACATGAGGAGGCCGTCCGGTTTTTCCAGGAACTTCTTACGATGTCAAGTGTGAATTGGGACTCGGCTGATTTTGAATTACTGGAACAGGTTGTTTCGGGATCTGAGAATGACAGGTTATGTGCTGAACCTTCTTTAAAGGAGGTGAAGGATGCTCTATGGTCGATTCCAGCAGATAGCAGCCCGGGGCCTGATGGCTTTGCTGCAAGTTTCTTCATGTTAACTTGGGATATTGTGAAAAATGATTTGTTAGATATGGCTTCTGATGTTTTTACAGGTCAAACGTTTTCTACTTTCTTTGGTGCTACAAACTTAGTATTGATCCCGAAGGTTGATGAACCTGTTGGCTTTAGTCAATTTCGGCCTATTAGTCTTTATTCAGTTGTCTATAAAATTATGACAAAGATTATGGTTTTCCGAATGGCTCCGATTTTGGATAAAATTATCTCCACTGAGCAGGCTACTTTTATTAGATGAAGGAGTATTTTTGATAATATGTCGATTGCTCAGGAATTAGTTCAAGGCATTAACAGGAAAGTCAGAGGTGGAAATGTGATGATGAAAATTGATATGGCAAAAGCTTATGATCGGGTTAATTGGAGTTTTTTATTGAAGATACTTCGGAAGTTGGGTTTTTCGGAAAGATGGTGTAGCATCATTTTTAATGCTATTTCATCTCCTTACTATTCAGTAATGCTTAATGGTTGCACTAGAGGTTTTTTCAAGGCTTCGCGTGGACTTCAACAAGGTGATCCTCTTTCACCTTATTTATTTATTTTATCGGAAGAGATTCTGTCGCGTATGTTGAAAAAAGATTTCCGGACGGGCTATATTAAACCTTTTCATTCTAGTGGAGGTTATGTGATTTCCCATCTATTGTATGCGGATGACCTTCTTATTTTTGCTAATGGAGGAAGGGCGTCTATGCGAAATATTATGAAGGTGTTGAGGAGATATGAAAGCATGTCGGGTCAATTAATTAATTCAAGTAAGTCGTCTATTTTTTTCTCTTCTTCTATTTCGGCTGAAAGAAAGAAGGCTTTGAAAGATATTTCTGGTTTTATAGAAGGAAGTTGGCTGTGCACCTACTTGGGAGTACCTCTATATGTGGGACGCATGAAAAAGAATATGTTTGATTCGTTTTTGGCTAGAGTTCAGAAAAAAGTAGCTGGTTGGAAGAGTAAAATTTTATCTTTTGGGGGAAAATTGTTCTTATCAAACATGTGCTAAATAGTATGTCTAGTCACATGTTATCGGTGATGAATATTCCAAAAGGGATTATTTCGGGACTTAAGAAGATTTTGTCAAATTTTTTATGGGGATACTCGGCAGAAAATAAAAAAAGAAAATGGATTTCGTGGAAGCAAATCTGTTTACAGGTGGAGGAGGGAGGGCTTGGTATTCGGGCATTTCATGAAGTCCAACATTCCTTGATTATGAAGTTTGCTTGGAAATTAATTAAAGGAGGTACGATGTGGTCTGATTTTTTTGCTTCAAAATATGTTGGAAATGACCATGTGTTTTCAGCTATGCAGAAAAACAGAGGAACGAGATTTTATAAAGGAATTATAGCTCTTATGCCGAAAGTGCTGAATAATTCGAAGTGGTTAATTCGGGAAGGAAATGTTAATTTTTGGATGGAAAATTGGTTAGGTGATGGTCCCTTAAAAGCGTCTATGTCCATTATTGGAAATGAGAAGCTGAAGGTTAAAGATGTGTTTGATGATTCGGGGCCTATACTGAATCGGCTACAGCCTTTGGTAAATGACGCTACCTTGGCAAAAATTGTTGCATCAGGTGTGCAGGCTTAAATCAGGAACAGATATATGCGTGTGGAAACATACAATAAATGGGGAGTTCAATACAAAATCAGCATGGCAGTTAATCAGAAATAGGGGGGCAGTGTGTACTTGGAAGAAATGGCTATGGAAAGAATGGATTCTGAAAAAGATGTCCTTCTTTGTTTGGAAAGCTAGAAAGAGAGCTATACCGATTGATGATGTTATTCGGCGACTCGGAATACCTATCGTTTCAAAGTGTGAGTGCTGCGATCAGGCCAAGGTAGAGTCGTTTAACCATTTATTCTGTGAGGGGGAAGGACCGAAAGTGGTATGGCAGTTCTTTGCTGATGCATGTCGCATAAATATTGCACACATTAGATGCTGGGAAGGTATGATGTACTGCTGGTGGAATAAAGCGTCTATGAACTCTCAGGTGGGTTGGATTAGAGGTTCTCTTCCTATTGTCATTTCCTGGTCAATATGGAGGGCAAGATGTGAGGCAAGGATGGAAGGTGGAAAATTTATGACTGATAAGATAATTCGTTCAGTTAAGGTATGGATTAGAGATATGGCATACAAAATAAAAAATTTCCAGCACATGGGTGGAGAGGATAGAGAGACAATGGAGAGGCTTGCATGTCCGGTGATCACTATTTCATCAAAGCCTATTAAATTAATTGCATGGAGTCCCCCAAATAGAGGTAGAATAAAGTTAAATGTAGATGGTGGCTCTTGTGGAAACCCGGGACCAGCAGGGGGAGGGGGTATTCTTCGGGATTATAGAGGAGATGTGATTGGGGGGTTTGGACATGAATATGGAATTGCCACTAATACTATTGCTGAATGCAGGGCCTTATATGATGGTCTTCGGTTATGTCGAAGGTTAAATTTACGGGATGTGTTAGTCGAATCGGATTCTGCAGTTATTGTTGGTTGGCTAGCTTCTGGGATATGTAAATATTGGTTTCTTTGGGATTTTTGGGAATAAGTGCAAATTATGTTGAGGGAGCTTAATGTACATTTTCGGCATATATATAGAGAAGCTAATATGGTGGCGGATTTTTTGGCAAAACAAGGAGCGAGAGGTTTGACGTTAGAGTTTAATGATGCATCTGCCATTCATGGGCAGATTCGGGGTCTTGTACGGCTAGATAAAATAGGGATGCCTTATTTGAGAAGGTGATATGTAATGGGTTTTTTATTTTTTTTCTTGGCTAGAAAGGGTGGGATGTTTTGTTTCTTTCTTTTGTGATTGTTTTATGGTATTCCTCCCCCATACGTGAGGGTCTTTTAATAAATTTAGGGACGGGGTCTCTCATGGACAGGAGACCTTAGTCTATTTAAAAAAAAAAAAAAAAAAACGTTGGAGAATGAGTCGATATGGGAGGTGCAAAAAAAGGGGGAGCTTTGTCTTATTGGAAAAATCTGGATGGATAGATCTATTGGAAAGAATGTTGTTGAAACTACTATGGCAAAGATTTGGAGGCTGAGCAAACAAGCAAAATTTACAGAAGTTGGCCAAAATGTTTTCATCATCTCTTTTGCAAATCATGCTGATCGTGGTCGTGTCATTGAGGGGCGCCCATGGTTATTTGATAACCATATTTTTGTGATAGAAGTCTTTGATGGGTTTACACAACCAAGTTCTATGAAGTTTGATTCGGCAGCAATGTGGGTGCAACTCCATAACATGCCTCTGGTGGGAATGAATAAAGAATGTCGTGGAAGGATTGGTGGTTCGTTGGGAAGGGTAGAATATGTGGATTTGGAGAAAGACAATGTGGCATGGGGAATTTTCTTGAGAGTCAGAGTCAGATTGGATTTGTTCAAACCTTTAGCGAGAGGCAGAACTACAATGTTAAATGGAATAAAATATTGGATTCCAATCCAGTATGAGAAATTGCCTCGGTTTTGTTTTGACTGTGGGATAATTCTGCATCAGAAAGGTGCTTGTGAGGTGGTGAAACAAGAAGCAAACTTTCCTGCTCAATATGGGACATGGTTACGAGCAGGAGCTGATGGTAAGCGAGTACATGAGGGGCCATGGGGGAGAACCAGTAGACCAGAAACAAGGGTGGAGGAGGGTGGTAGCACGGCAGCTGATGAAGGCTCCACTCAAGGAAACGGAAAGAGTAATGGCATTGATAACTTTCAAAAGGACATTGAAGGTGATGTTAATAGTAGGCATACGTTAGCTTCTGAAGGGGTTGAGCATCAAGTCAGGGTAACTGCTATTATTGATGAGGCGAATGATGATTTTCAAAAGCTTGTAACGGCTATTGAGGGAGCATCTCCTGGGCCTATTAACAAGGATTCAGATATTGAAACTGGGCCAGTTTTTGTACCTGGGCTTGTCCTGCAGGATCCAGTCATTTCAACAGGGTCTATCATCCATGAGCCAGCTCCTTATCAAGCTAGAGTTGGAACTGCAGTGCCTGTTATACATAACACAAGATCATGGAAGAAACGTGCTCGTGTGCAAGGTATTCCTCTTTCTCCTTGTGTTAACTTACCAGTAAAAGGAGGAGTAGTGATGTTTGTTTAAATTGTGGTCATATGAGAAAACAGAAGACTAAGGGTAAAGAGAAGGTGGGAGAGGAGTCTGTTACATCACAAAATGAATTGGCAGTAGCTGTTACACAGCCCTTCCAAGATCAATGATTCTTTTAAGTTGGAATTCACGTGGGCTTGGGAACCCAAGTGGATTCAGAACCCTTCTGGATTTGGTCAGAAGAGAAGGTCCTGAGGTTCTTTTTTTGCAAGAAACAAAATTACATACTAAGGAGATGGAAAGATTGAAGTATAGATTGAGTTATGAGAATTGTTTGGCTGTGAGTAGTGAGGGTAGAGGGGGTGGTATTGCTTTACTATGGAGAAAGAAGGTGGACATTACAGTTCTGAGTTATTCAAGATCACACATTCATGCACGAGTTAAGGATGATGATTTAGCTAATGCAGAATGGTTTTTTACTGGTATATATGGATATCCTGAGGCCTCAAAAAGACATGAAACATGGGCTTTAATTAGAGCTTTAAAAGTGGTTTCCCCTCAAGCATGGGTTGTGTTGGGGGATTTTAATGAAATTTTGGGCTGTAATGAGAAGTCTAGGGGACTACAGAGGGCAGAGTGGCAAATGCAAGCTTTTAGAGATGTTTTGGATGATTGTGAGTTAAGGGATCTTGGTTATATTGGTTCCCCTTTTACTTGGTGTAACAAAAGAGAACCTGCACATAGCATCAGTGAGAGGTTGGATAGGGTCCTTTCAAATCACAGATGGGATTTATTTTATCCAATGGCTCGAGTTCAACATGGTGCAGCTGCATACTCTGATCATTTGCCTATTATTCTAAGGAGTCATGAGGAACAGTACCAAAGGAAGAGTAACAGACCTTATAGGTTTGAGGCCATGTGGGTGGACTCACCTGATTGTAAGAAGGTTATAGAAAATGCTTGGTATGAGGGAGAAGGTACAGCAAGCTGTAGTGCAGTGATGAGAAAGATCAAAAGTTGTGGAGAAAAGCTTACTATCTGGAGTAAGTCAAAATTTGGGAATGTGAGGAAAGGAATTGAAAAAGCTAGATCAGCATTGAAGTGGTTGCAGTCTACTGATCCCTGTTTCCAAAAGAGGGATGAACATAAGAAGGCAAGAGCAGAAATGCAAGTATGGATGGAGAGGGAGGAGATTATGTGGAGACAAAGATCCAAATCTTTATGGCTGAAAGAAGGGGATGTAAATACCAAGTTCTTTCATAATAAGGCTTCTCAGAGAAGAAAGAAAAATTGGATAAAGGGACTTAGAGAGGAGAATGGTTGTTGGAAATTTAATGAGGAAAGGGATAATCTGATTCTTGAGTATTTTAGTACTTTGTTTAAATCCTCGGCTGAAGAAGGACAGATGGAATTTTTAGATGGAATAAGGGGCAGGGTCACTTCTGAAATGAATGAGAGTTTGGTGAAGCCTTTTAGGGAAGAGGAAGTGTTGTTGGTTCTACATCAAATGGATCCCAATAAAGCTCCAGGCCCTGATGGGATGGCACCACTTTTCTACCAAAAATATTGGTCTGTTATAGGCAAGGATGTCACTCGAGCAGTGCTATTGGCTCTTAACCAAGGTCAGTTTCCTATTGATTTAAATCATACTTACATTACTCTGATTCCAAAGAAGAAACAGGCTGAAAGGATTACAGATTATAGGCCTATTAGTTTATGTAATGTCCTTTATAAATTGATCTCAAAGGTCTTAGCAAATAGGCTTAAAGAGATCTTGCCAACTGTTATTTCAAAGTCCCAATCTGCTTTTGTTCCTGGTAGATTGATAACAGATAATATTCTTGTTGCTTATGAGTTGGTGCATTTTATGAGACAGAAAAGAAGTGGAAGGAAGAGTTTTATGTCTTTAAAGCTTGATATGAGTAAAGCTTATGATAGGGTGGAATGGAGTTTCTTAGAAGTTGTGATGGAAAGAATGGGATTTCATGAGAAATGGATTAAGTTGGTTATGGGGTGTGTCAAGTCTGTTTCTTTTTCCATACTGGTGAATGGTGAACCAAAAGGACCTGTGTTTCCAACTCGGGGGATTAGGCAAGGAGATCCATTATCTCCTTATTTGTTCCTTTTATGTACTGAGGGGTTAATCACTCTTTTGCAGCAGGCTGAAACATCAAAACAGATTGAAGGTTTGAAGATTTGTGCTGGTGCTCCCAAGCTGAACCACATTATGTTTGCATATGACTGTTTGTTGTTTTGCAGGGCAAATGTTCAAACTTGTTTGAATATACAACATTTACTTGGCATTTATGAAAGGGCATATGGTCAGAAGGTTAATACAGAAAAGACCGCGATGAGTTTTAGCAAAAATGTTAATCTCAGCAACCAGCAGGAGATTATGAACTTATGGGGAGTCCAACATTTTCAACAATATGACAAATATCTTGGTTTGCCTCCTATGATTGGAAGGGGGAAGAAACAAGCTTTTTATGAAGTAAAACAAAAGGTTTGGCATAAGTTGAAGGGGTGGAAAGAGAAGTTGTTATCCCAAGGAGGTAAAGAAGTGCTGTTGAAGGCAGTTGTAATGGCCATTCCTACTTACACTATGAGCTGTTTCAAGTTACCATATGCTCTCTGTTCTGAGTTGGAACAGTTAATGGCAAACTTTTGGTGGGGCCAGAAGCAGGAGGAACAGAAAATTAAATGGATAGGATGGAAGAGAATGTGTAAGACAAAGTTGTTAGGAGGGTTGGGTTTTAAGAATCTGAAAATTTTTAACAAAGCTCTTCTTGCAAAACAAGCTTGGAGAATCATGACTAATGAGACTACACTTCTGCATAGGCTTTATAAAGCAAGATATTTCCCTTCTTCAAATTTTAATAAATCAGGGCTGGGATCTACACCTTCATATGTATGGAGGGGTATTTGGGAAGTAAAAGATGATATGTTGAGGGCTGCAGATGGAGAGTAGGGGATGGTAAGTCAATTAAGGTTTGGATAGATCAATGGATACCTGGACACAGAGTGTTACAACTTTCGACAAAAGCAAATATTGATGAGACACTCATGGTTGAAGACCTTATTGATGAGAACACAATATGGTAGAATATAGAAAAAGTAAGAAGGCTGTTACCACCTGCTGCAGCAGAAACTGTGCTGAAAATTTTGATAAGTAATGAGATCAGGTCAGATTGTATTATATGGGATCATGAGAAAAATGGGGTGTTTAGTGTTAAGAGTGCATATGCCTATTTTCAGAAATTAGACACACAAGAGGGGGAGTGCTCAAATGCTGATATCTATACCAAGTTTTGGAAAAAGTTTTGGAAGCTGAAACTACCTAATAAAGTAAAAATCTTTGCTTGGAGAGCTTGTAAGAATGGACTCCCAACTCGTCTTAATCTAAAAGGGAGGTATATCATTAATGAAGCAAAGTGTGTGTGGTGCAATAATGAGGAAGATGTGGGGCATGCATTATGCTATTGTCCATTGGTGATTCAGTCATGGCACAAGCATTTTCTGGGTTTATTGAATACAAATGTGCAGATGGAGTTTATACAGATTGCAATGAAGGTATTGGTAGAAGGAAGGCCTGGTGAACTTGAAAAATTTTTCCTTATAGCATGGGGCATGTGGTATCGGAGGAACCAGCAGATTTTTGAAAATAAAATCTTACAACCTGACATGGTTATTGAAAAAGCACTGTCAATGGCAACTGAATATAAAGAGGTTAGAGATGTAAGGCACATGAGGAAAACACAAAGATCCATTTGGCAACCTCCATCTTTGGGTGTGTTGAAGCTCAATGTCGATGGGGCAATCTTTGAAGATCAGGATAAAGCTGGTATTGGCATGCTGCTGAGGAATGATAAAGGAGTTGTTCTGTTCTCTGCAAGCAAAAAGGAAAATGGTGTGACTAATCCTATGGAGGTGGAGTTGCTAGCAATACTAAGAGGGTTACAACTCTGCATTCCTATGGGCATTTTAGATTTAATCATTGAAAGTGATTCTCTTTTGCTAGTAGAGGAATTAAACAATAATTCAGACTCAAGATCAGCTTGGGGCAATCTAGTTTATGAAGTAAAAGAGTTGATGAAGAGAATACCACAATGTTCAGTTCAACACAAGGGGCGTATGGCAAATGAAGCAGCTCACAACTTAGCAAGACATGCTAAGCATCTAGAGGATTTGATAGTTTGGTGGAATTCTTATCCTGAATGTATCTCTCAAATTATTTGGTCCGAAACTATGATGTAATTTTGTTGCTGTTTATATGAATATAAAGTGCTATGTTGCTATAAAAAAAAAAAANCGTTGGGTATAATCTATTATTGTTGTAGAAGACAACTTGTTATATTCTAATTTTCCATACATACAGTTGTTTTGTTGCTGTGTTTTTCTGTAAAACTATTATTTGCTTTTATAAGAAAGTTTACCTTTATATTTTGCCTCCACTAGGCAAACGTCCCTTGGACGTTTTCTTTTACTAGTATATATATATACTAGGTAACATTAACGTGCAAGGCACGTTGATCTAGTTTAAATCAACAAGAAAATGAAGATAAAAGCTCTTTTCCTCCACTTGCCATTGCCGGCATCCTCTCCACCATTTACAGAGCAGGTAAGGAAAATAAAAAACTGAACAAAATCAAAATGGGTTTCTTTCCAACCAGAATTGAAATAAAAATTCATCAAACTTGGCTAAAAAACCCAGAAATGAAACTGGCATAACTGCTTTTTCTTCAACAGGTGTGGAAAGTTTCCACTGCATCTAGTTTCCATGCTCTTGAGTAGGGCTTCAAAAAATGGAATCAGGGCGCTGAGTTGGATCAAGTCTGGAGGGTGAAGAAGATGAAGAGGGAGTGGTTGGAGTAGGTCCCACGGCTTTGTATGCATGCCAGAAAGATAAAGAGAGGGAAAGCAGTGGTGGGTCCATCTCTCTTTTTTTTTAATCAAAAAATAAGATAAACAAATACAAAATAGCCGGTTATACCACGGTTTCCATAGGTGGTTCTGTCGCAAAACTGTGGGCGAGGAAAGAGATTACGGAGACCTGCAAAGACAGAAAGAAAAAAAGAAGGCACTGACTGATCCTCTGATGCAGCTGTAAATCACATAGTTAGTGGAGAAGTCATCAATATTAATTCGCCAACCTCCATATTCAACAAAAACGGTAGCCACGTTTTTACATCGGACAAGCACCGCGTTATTTTTATAGCTTTTGTGGAGTTGTCAGGCGCCGCAAGGCTATTCTACTACATCTCTTGTCTCTTGTAGAGAGACGCTTCACGAGGGACGCCGTGAAGCAATAGAGATGCTTCGTCCTTCCTTTCATAATTTTCTTTATAAAAGAGATATTCAGCTCATCTTCATTCGCATCCCATCTTCTTTACTTTTCTGTAATCAGTCTGCATTCTTATTCTGCAATCTCTCTATTCTCTCACAATGGCCCAGCAATCTTCTCGTAACCAATACGTGAGGTATTCTACACCATTTTCACCAGTTGTTTCTGCTTCTGCTGTAGGTTCTATAGTACAATACAATAATGATCTGGCTAATAAGTCAGATGTTGAAGCTATTTACGACCTTGTAAATCTCGGTACCCATTACTCTTCAGCTATTTATGCATTTTCTCAGCGACTACAATCCAAACCTTATGATTTGGATAAACTCAATGAGAAAATTTCTATCCTTCAGCGACTTCTTCAGGAGTCTCAGATGAAGATAGAAGCAATAAAGCAAGAGAATAGGAAATTAAAATCCTTGCTTAATTCTTCTTTTAGATTGCCTACTCCTTTAGACAGAGATGCCACGCAAATTTTAGAGGAGCAAGATCGTTTGAAGAATGAGGCGAAGAGCCTCAAATTTCTGTAATTTTGTTTCGATATAATAAAATAATATCTCAAAAATATTCATATTGTGTATTTATCTTCTGGTAGATATTCTGTGTGCTCCATTTTATTTTTGGTAGATAAAATCATATTCTGCGCAGATGAGGGTTGCATTCACTTCTACGTTTAAAGTGAAAACTAATAGATCTGAAGGAATAGATATAGATCTGTCAATACACAACAAAAATACATGTCCAACACCAAAAAAATCACTTTTTTTTTCTCTTTCAAAAAATCAACTCGGAGATGAAAATAAAAGAAAGATGACTTAGAAAATAGAAAAATAAAAATAGAAGGAAGCAGTTTTGATGGTTTTGCTTTCCCTTTTGTGGTTTAGAGGGTGCAAAAGTGGTTTTGTTGTTCTGGTGAATACCTTGAATTGCAGCAAAACTCGTACAGCTTTCCTCCGCTTAGCAAAGGTCACCTGCGTGTTGATCTTGTTCTCGATCCTCAACATGAACAAAAGAAAAGAAGAGAGAGAAAAAGTTTACTTTCGGAGAGAAGAGGAAAGAGAAAGTGAAGATGAAAGTCTGAAAGAGGAGATGCAGATGAAAGAGAGTATGAAAGGAGAAAAAAAAAGCTGCGGCTACCACCAACTACAACATCAAATCCACCAAATGAGCTCATCGTCTACTTCAATCGGTCACCATTTAACTGTAAAAAAACTCCAACACCCAAAAAAATCACTTTTTTTTTTCTCTTTCAAAAAATCAACTCGGAGATGAAAATAAAAGAAAGATGACTTAGAAAATAGAAAAATAAAAATAGAAGGAAGCAGTTTTGATGGTTTTGCTTTGCCTTTACTGCTGCTGCTTGAAGGATGGTTGTTGTCCGGCTTGCTCCGCGACTGCTGATGGCGGCAACCGAGGCTAGGCGAGACGGAGAGAGAGAAAAGACAGGGCCTTACCAGAGAGAGAGAGAGAGAGAGGGCTTATATGAGAGAAGAGAGAAGACGGAAGAACGAGAATACGAAAAGTGAAGGAAGAGAGAGAGAGAAAGGGGGAAGAAAGAAGGGGCAGCTGAACGCAGTGCTGAAAGGATAAGGATGGATGGGCGTAGGGTTAGGTTACGACAGCAAAGAAGCTGTCAAGATACCCATATCACGTGTTTCCTTTATTTAATGGCCGACAAGCATTATCACTCCTATGAGCTGTCCACTTGAGCTTTCCATATCACGTGTTTTTAGACAGATCAATGCATCATCGTCCATCGTCCAAAGTAAAGTAAATGAGGTGGATTGTTGTATTGGAAGAAGAAAAAGATATGTATGCACGTTATTAAAGTTGAGAAAAAATCTTATAAAATCTTTTTATTTTATATATTAGAAAATATTACTTTCACAGATATTTTCTATCGAATTGTTTTTTTATTTTTACTTTTTGTTTTTTTTCTAAACAAGTTGTTTATTGATAAAAATTACAGAATAAATAATACAAAATTTAGTAAAGTGAGTCTCCAATAAATATTTTAAAATAAATAAAATACAACACCAGTAAAAATAATTTAATAATAAAAATATCTACTCACTATTTAAAAAATGGTGAAAAAGAATGTAAAAAAAAAAAAAAAAGCTTTGCACTTATCTCTAGAGATTTTCGGTGGAAAATCTGTGTGTGTAGCACGGTCCTTATATATTTGTCGTGGTTAAAATATATAATGATCATGTCATATATTTTGCTTTATCCTTAAAAGTTTAGGAATGTCATGAAATCGCAGCCTCAACTATTATTCTCATTAGATGAAGATATAATTTAATAAAATTATTATTAAATTAAAAATTAAAGCATCCATCATGCGTCCAAAGTAGATATGATAGGTTGTCGCATATTGGAAGAAGAGAAAGATATGTATGCACGTGATTAAAGTTGAGAAAAGATCCTTTTGCTTTTTATTATGGGACTGAGGGGATGAGCTTTAGGAGCAAATTCGCAGACAAGTTTCCTGTATTGTCGGTAAAGGTCCTTTCATATAATTGAATAGAGATGAAAAATGTGAGAAAATGTGGGGTTTTGATTTTTGTTTTCTTAATATTTCTTGGAAAATGACAAATTTAATAAGATCTGATTAACAATAATTATGTAATAAAATAATATTATTTTCGTTTGTGCTTGTATTTATTATTGCCCCATATCTCCAAAGTCAAAAGATAAAAATATGCAATAACCCAAATGGAGTGAAGATGTACTTGACTGTTTCTTTCTCTAATTTAAAAAAATAATAATAATAATTTCGATTGATTTGGTCTGGCAAAGATCTTAAGGTAGCACACGCATGAAGATTATTCTACAGAAAATATGTCTCAGCTCATCAATGGTTTGTCGTCCTGTCATATGAAAGATAGACTATCTTTAAAAAAGAAAAATATAGCATATGCTTGGTCCTTCGATATGACTTCACCTAGAATAAATACAAATCTCAATTATAAAACGCCAATCAAATCCATATTGTTGCATCATCCGGCTACTATGCATGCATGGATTCTCTCCTGCGTACTCTTCTTTCCGAATTCATATTGTTGCATCATCCGGCTACTATGCATGCATGGATTCTCTCCTGCGTGCTCTTCTTTCTGAATGCTGACAAATTATTAATAAAATTATCATTGTATAGATACAAATCTTATCGAGCAATAATAGAGCTATCCCCGATCGAGAATCTTGAAGATTTGCAGCAGGAGAGAGTGATGGCCCAAAACAAATGCGTCCCAGATCAGATCTGACTTTTCTAATACAATATCACATGCCTGCTTATGTACTATGTGGAATTCTTATCTATAAGCCTCATTCTCACATGTCTTAAATCTCTCACCTAAAGCGACATCATTAATTTGATCAGCCTTGTATTCATCATCAGGAAATATTGTTGTATGAATCTGCACAAAAAAAAATTACAAACAAAATTAGAAACTTGAGCTATTGTGAAACCTAGTACAACCAATGTTTGATGCAGAGTATTTAACTCCAAAATTCCCGAGTTTCTTGAAATCTAAGCCCCATTCTCACATGTCTTAAATCTCTCACCTAAAGCGGCATCATTAATTTGATCAGCCTTGTATTCATCATCAGGAAATATTGTTGTATGAATCTGCAAAAAAAAAATTAAAAACAAAATTAGAAACTTGAGCTATTGTGAAACCTAGTACAACCAATGTTTGATGCAGAGTATTTAACTCCAAAATTCCCGAGTTTCTTGAAATCTTTAAAAAAGATGGGATTGTTCCTATTCTCCAAGGTCTTGAACCCAGAATCAGTGCATCTTTCTTGGTCCTAAAAAACTAAGGTCGAAAAAAATGTTTGCAGATGTAACCGAGGAGGAAGGAAGCTGAGAAATGCAACAAGCAATTTCATAAATAGTTCTTGTTGCATTAAGAACGGAATTCATAAAGTACAAAATATTTACTTACCCAAGCAAATAAAAGCTTGCTTTTCAACCCTTTCATTATACAATCCAAAGCGCTGTTCAAATACCATCTATTTACCATGCATTCGGATGAGGTTTTAAACCATTAGAACCACAAAATAAAGCAAAATATTATTTAGAAACTTGGAGAGAAACACAATGAATGAGTTCGTGGGGCTTATGTATACTCACTCCCTTACAAAAGACCATATCCCAACTTCAAAAATTCAGTGGTCACTCCAAAAATTCAGACGCTGCTTTCCAAATGATGTTTGATGGGTGAGTTTAAACCTTCGTGGATCTACATGATGAACTGTGAGTTAATCCCAATGCTCGGTAAATGCAACAACTACGAAAACAAAAAACAAAACAAAAAAAAATCCAGTCGAATCTCATACAAAGAGTGACGGTGGCTGAGCTAGGCTTTTTTAGCCATGGACGGTGAAGAGAGACATAGAGAGAGAGAGGGAGGGAGAGAGAATTACCGAAACCACCGTTTCTAAGGCGTGGTGGAGGAGATCGGGAAGAGAACGGCAGATCTAGCTGGCTTGGCGTGGCTTGGTACGGTGGAGTTGTTACCACAATACAGATGTGGGGCATAGCTGCTAGCGACGTTGGAAATTGCAGAGGTTGTGGTCGAGACGATGGAAACAGAGGGAGAAAGAGGTGTTGGGTCTGGGTCTCACAGCTTCGGTGCTTTGGGTTTAAGCAACACGAAGAGAAATCGAGGGTTGAGAGGTAGAGAGGGAAAAGAGAGAGGGTCTGAGTTTGGAGAGAAAACTTGAGAGGTAGACGAAGGAAGCTTGAGAAAGGGATTTATGTGGTCTAAAATTATTCTGGAAAAATATTGTCCTCCAAACTGATTGTACGAGAGGTTAATGAGCTGGAGCTCAGTTAGGTTCAAGACGCTCCTTGGAATCTGGCCGGAGAAGGCATTTGAGGAGAGATCAAGGTACTTGAGTGCCGGAGGGAGATCGCTGGAGATATCACCGGAAAGGTGATTCTGCGCGAGATTGAGGATTCGGAGGCCGGTGAGGTTACCGATCTCAGGCAGGAGCTTTCCGAAGAGCGAGTTGTACTGCAAGAACACAGAGCGGAGGAGCGTGCATTTGGAGAGTGAAGCCAATCGGTCAAACAACACTTGAAGGAACGCAGCAAGAAAAAGCTCTCCCACCGGGCCGGTTTCGTCTGGAAAAAAGCTACATGAGCGCTCGCACAAGTTAACAAGAGTCTTCATTGGTTGTAGGCTATTTGTTTCGGGGAAGGTGGGTTGCAATTTTGTCGGAGTTCTATCAACGGATTGGAATCCATTGCCTCTTTGTCTCTTCCTCGCACTCTCTATTGTAAGAAATAAAAGTGAAAAGTTAAGATAATATGAATATATTGGCTTTGCCGACAACTAATTTATTGGATTGTTAGAGTTGAATAGTCGTTGGCTCGTGCATTGGAACACGTCATGGTAAGAGACAAAAGTGAAAAGTTAAGATAATATGAATATATTGGCTTTGCCGACAACTAAAGATAAAGATAGATATTATATTTTTTTGGTGTGGTACTGTTTCCCACTTAAGCTTGTATATATGTATATTATATTTTTTTGGTGTGGTACTGTATGGGACAGGAAAACAAAGTTATAAACTACAAGAATTAATCATGTAGAATACAATTATTGATCCTTAATCATCTTGATTTGATAGATAGACAAACGTTCGCAAATAAGAAAGGACACATAATTTAATTATTATTTTTTTTACTGTTCATTTTACTGTTTATTACTGTTAAAAAAAAATAAAAACGGAATGAAAGTGTAATTTACTGTTTATTATTATTAAAAGGAAAACGGAAACGAAATTAAAAAAATGCTGTAGTTAACGCATAACTTATTATAATAGATAGATATATCAAAACCTTCTATGTTATTCACGGTTTAATTTTCTATTTATACGAAAGTCCAGGTCTCTCTCTCTCTCTCTTCTCAAAGACTATTATACACTGCTGTGGCAACGTGATCTATGATTTTGTCAGAGACTTTAGAAGTGCTAAAACCAAAACTCAAGTTTTTGTTAATATCACGAGAATTTGTATTTACTTATTCCTTTTACGTCTAATTTTTATATTGAATTATCTATTTATTATTTATATAATAATAAATATTATTAATTTAATAATTTAGATTATTTCTTCTTGTCATCTTTTATAATTTTACCGATTATATATTAATTAATAATCATATCTGATTAAATTATTAGTTAAAAAATCATATTTTCATTAATCATGTAATGTTAATAACCATAAACAGCTAATTAAACTCATATAAAATTTTATATAAATGTCTTAAATACAAATCAAATTTCTATATTTTCCATCTAACTATATATTTTTGCCAAATTTTCTTATATCTAGCAATCATATATACTATATTTTCCATCCAATCATCTTCTTTTGCCAAACTTTACAAGTAGATTTGTGAAAAAATACTAAATTAAAGATTGTTCCCAAAAGAAATAATAAATTAAAGCAATAATAAATTAAAGAAATAATGACCTAAAGTTTAATAATCTTGGATCCAAATCTTGATTGAAATAAATATTATTCCCAAAAGAAATAATAAATGAAAAATTTGCGTCATGATCTACTGTTGCAAATATGATCTCGACTTTGCATATAATATAGCTAAAATTCACTGTTACATCACTTTGACTATAATTCGATGCCGCCGGTTTTTGTATCCTATGGATGAATTTATTCAGCTTTAACTATTCAACGAGAGTGCTTTACACGTCCAGTTTTGCATATTTGCAAAAACGTCTCTCAAACATTAATTTCCATCTAGCTTCAATGGCGTGTCTATCTACTTGCGTTGAAAATCGACGTTTAATTTTCCAAGTAGCTTCCTTTCACATTCTCTCTCTCGGTCTCTCTCTATGTAGATAAATTCATATGCGCACACACAAATGAGTCTGTAGATATCGTGTAAACGAAGAAGATGAAGAGAAAAATTTCGGAAATTATGGATTATTCAAGCGAACTGCCGGAAGATTCCATCGCCGACAAAATTTCGAAGGCATCCCCTCCTGATGCATGCAGGACGTCGCTGGTTTCCCAGACATTCAGCTCAGCTGCTGCTTCCAATCTCGTGTGGGAGGCGCTTCTGCCTCCCGATCATCAGCAAATCATTTCTGCATTGGTTTTGTCGTCGTCATCATTGAATATCTTGTCCCAGAAAGATCTTTATTTCAGCCTCTGCAACAAGCCAATCCTCATCGGCAACGGTAACAGGGTAGGCATATTAAGAATTTCACTCTAGTTTTGTCTGCTTCAGATATGTTATAAGTTGTTAGAAGCACTGCACAATTTGAATATTGGAAAATGGCACTTTTATATTTGGTATAAGAAGGTAGGGATCAAAGGATGATACAATTTTCTTCATTGATTTTGCTTGAAAAATTGTATATCCTTGACATCAAAGAGTATACTGATTCAACAGAGTTTTACAATACATAAATGGAGTGGGAAAAAGAGTTACATGCTGGGAGCAAGAGAGTTAGGGGTAATATGGGGAGACGTTTCAGAATACTGGAAATGGTATTCTCTTGCCGAGTCACCAGTTTTACCCAAATCCAGGTCACTCTCCCTAACTTTCTATTTCTATATCAACGTGTGTGTGATTTTACACAACATGCTTTGTATGTTTATTTAGTTTTTGTTTTGTCAATAAATTACGGTTTACATTATAAGAATCATGTGCAGATTTTCGGAGGTTGCTCATCTTGTGAATGTGTGTTGGCTTCATGTATGGGGCACAATTGAGACCAAAATTCTGTCCCCAAATACCAGATACGGAGCATACCTTATCTACACTATTGGGGATCAATTCCATGGGCTTGACAAGCCAGTGAAGTTGTCAGTTAGATTTCTAGATGAGATCATATGTGATTTTATCAATGCTTATTTGCTATCAACAACATCCATGGATATTGATGCCCTCGAGGAAGAGGATGCACGATTTCCAAGAGACAGAGAGGACTAGGACTGTTCATAAGGGCCGGATTTTATCCGGTCCGGCCCGGAATCCGGATAACCGAATATCCGGTTATGGATTTCGGCCCGGATTTAATACGGGCCGAAACCCACATTTTTAAAATCGGCCCAATCCGGGCCGGTTATGGGTATTACATCCGGGTACCGGCTTTAAACCCCGGTACCCGGTTTTTATATAAAATGAAAAGTTTTGTGATTCCGTCTCTTATCTCTCTCTCTCTCTCGCGTCCGAACCCAACTAGTGTAACCCTAGACTTCGCCCTTCATGGTTTGCCGCCGTCTATCTCTCTCGCCGCCACCGCTGCCGGACTTTAGATAGGTAGTCTCTCTCTCTCTCTCTCTCTCTCTCTCTCTCTCGATCGATCGTTCCAACAAAGAATGTAGATCTGTTACTTTTTGTTAAACATGGGGTTTTTTTTTCTTCAAGTTTTTTAGATCTGTTATTTACGTTAGATCTGTTATTTCAAAAGAGTATGCATCGTCCACACGGTGTTTGGAAGAACTTGCAAAGATTGTTGAATGCATGAAAGATGCAGAAATGAAAGTTTTGCCCATTTTCTATCATGTAGATCCTAGTGATGCGCGGAAACAGGAAGGCACCTTCAGAGATGCAACTCGTGGGTATGTTTTTTTTGTTTTTGTTTTTTTTCTTTTTCCAGATTTGCAACCCGTGGGTATTTTTTTTTTCTCTATTTTTTTGTTCTCTATTTGGTGATTTTGAGTTTTTTTTTAGGAGGATGTTTGAATGTTTGAGGCTTAGAATTTTCTTAAAGAAGGGCCTCCTAGGAGTTGCTGTTAAGGTATTAGACAAAATGGACAATTTGGGTATTGAAAGGAATCAAGAAACATATGAGGTTCTTGTGGCTTACTATGTCAATGCTGGGCGGTTGGAAGATACCTGGGCAATATTAATGAAATGAAGCGCAGGAGGTTTCAACTGAGCTCATTTGTGTATGGCAAGGTTATTGGTCTTTATAGGGATAATGGGATGTGGAAGAAAGCAGTGGGCATTATGGAAGAGATTAGGGAGATGGGTATGTCATTAGATAAGCAGATATGTAATAGCATTATAGATACCTTTGAGAAATATGGTGAGTTAGATGAAGCGTTGGAAGTTTTTGAGAAAATGCAACAAGAAGGTGTANAGATCAATGCATCATCGTCCATCGTCCAAAGTAAAGTAAATGAGGTGGATTGTTGTATTGGAAGAAGAAAAAGATATGTATGCACGTTATTAAAGTTGAGAAAAAATCTTATAAAATCTTTTTATTTTATATATTAGAAAATATTACTTTCACAGATATTTTCTATCGAATTGTTTTTTTATTTTTACTTTTTGTTTTTTTTCTAAACAAGTTGTTTATTGATAAAAATTACAGAATAAATAATACAAAATTTAGTAAAGTGAGTCTCCAATAAATATTTTAAAATAAATAAAATACAACACCAGTAAAAATAATTTAATAATAAAAATATCTACTCACTATTTAAAAAATGGTGAAAAAGAATGTAAAAAAAAAAAAAGCTTTGCACTTATCTCTAGAGATTTTCGGTGGAAAATCTGTGTGTGTAGCACGGTCCTTATATATTTGTCGTGGTTAAAATATATAATGATCATGTCATATATTTTGCTTTATCCTTAAAAGTTTAGGAATGTCATGAAATCGCAGCCTCAACTATTATTCTCATTAGATGAAGATATAATTTAATAAAATTATTATTAAATTAAAAATTAAAGCATCCATCATGCGTCCAAAGTAGATATGATAGGTTGTCGCATATTGGAAGAAGAGAAAGATATGTATGCACGTGATTAAAGTTGAGAAAAGATCCTTTTGCTTTTTATTATGGGACTGAGGGGATGAGCTTTAGGAGCAGATTCGCAGACAAGTTTCCTGTATTGTCGGTAAAGGTCCTCTCATATAATTGAATAGAGATGAAAAATGTGAGAAAATGTGGGGTTTTGATTTTTGTTTTCTTAATATTTCTTGGAAAATGACAAATTTAATAAGATCTGATTAACAATAATTATGTAATAAAATAATATTATTTTCGTTTGTGCTTGTATTTATTATTGCCCCGTATCTCCAAAGTCAAAAGATAAAGATATGCAATAACCCAAATGGAGTGAAGATGTACTTGACTGTTTCTTTCTCTAATTTAAAAAAATAATAATAATAATTTCGATTGATTTGGTCTGGCAAAGATCTTAAGGTAGCACACGCATGAAGATTATTCTACAGAAAATATGTCTCAGCTCATCAATGGTTTGTCGTCCTGTCATATGAAAGATAGACTATCTTTAAAAAAGAAAAATATAGCATATGCTTGGTCCTTCGATATGACTTCACCTAGAATAAATACAAATCTCAATTATAAAACGCCAATCAAATCCATATTGTTGCATCATCCGGCTACTATGCATGCATGGATTCTCTCCTGCGTACTCTTCTTTCCGAATTCATATTGTTGCATCATCCGGCTACTATGCATGCATGGATTCTCTCCTGCGTGCTCTTCTTTCTGAATGCTGACAAATTATTAATAAAATTATCATTGTATAGATACAAATCTTATCGAGCAATAATAGAGCTATCCCCGATCGAGAATCTTGAAGATTTGCAGCAGGAGAGAGTGATGGCCCAAAACAAATGCGTCCCAGATCAGATCTGACTTTTCTAATACAATATCACATGCCTGCTTATGTACTATGTGGAATTCTTATCTATAAGCCTCATTCTCACATGTCTTAAATCTCTCACCTAAAGCGACATCATTAATTTGATCAGCCTTGTATTCATCATCAGGAAATATTGTTGTATGAATCTGCACAAAAAAAATTACAAACAAAATTAGAAACTTGAGCTATTGTGAAACCTAGTACAACCAATGTTTGATGCAGAGTATTTAACTCCAAAATTCCCGAGTTTCTTAATTGCCATTACATGTCTTAAATCTCTCACCTAAAGCGACATCATTAATTTGATCAGCCTTGTATTCATCATCAGGAAATATTGTTGTATGAATCTGCACAAAAAAAATTAAAAACAAAATTAGAAACTTGAGCTATTGTGAAACCTAGTACAACCAATGTTTGATGCAGAGTATTTAACTCCAAAATTCCCGAGTTTCTTGAAATCTTTAAAAAAGATGGGATTGTTCCTATTCTCCAAGGTCTTGAACCCAGAATCAGTGCATCTTTCTTGGTCCTAAAAAACTAAGGTCGAAAAAAATGTTTGCAGATGTAACCGAGGAGGAAGGAAGCTGAGAAATGCAACAAGCAATTTCATAAATAGTTCTTGTTGCATTAAGAACGGAATTCATAAAGTACAAAATATTTACTTACCCAAGCAAATAAAAGCTTGCTTTTCAACCCTTTCATTATACAATCCAAAGCACTGTTCAAATACCATCTATTTACCATGCATTCGGATGAGGTTTTAAACCATTAGAACCTCAAAATAACGCAAAATATTATTTAGAAACTTGGAGAGAAACACAATGAATGAGTTCGTGGGGCTTATGTATACTCACTCCCTTGCAGAAAGACCATATCCCAACTTCAAAAATTCAGTGGTCACTCCAAAAATTCAGACGCTGCTTTCCAAATGATGTTTGATGGGTGAGTTTAAACCTTCGTGGATCTACATGATGAACTGTGAGTTAATCCCAATGCTCGGTAAATGCAACAACTACGAAAACAAAAAACAAAACAAAAAAAAATCCAGTCGAATCTCATACAAAGAGTGACGGTGGCTGAGCTAGGCTTTTTTAGCCATGGACGGTGAAGAGAGACATAGAGAGAGAGAGGGAGGGAGAGAGAATTACCGAAACCACCGTTTCTAAGGCGTGGTGGAGGAGATCGGGAAGAGAACGGCAGATCTAGCTGGCTTGGCGTGGCTTGGTACGGTGGAGTTGTTACCACAATACAGATGTGGGGCATAGCTGCTAGCGACGTTGGAAATTGCAGAGGTTGTGGTCGAGACGATGGAAACAGAGGGAGAAAGAGGTGTTGGGTCTGGGTCTCACAGCTTCGGTGCTTTGGGTTTAAGCAACACGAAGAGAAATCGAGGGTTGAGAGGTAGAGAGGGAAAAGAGAGAGGGTCTGAGTTTGGAGAGAAAACTTGAGAGGTAGACGAAGGAAGCTTGAGAAAGGGATTTATGTGGTCTAAAATTATTCTGGAAAAATATTGTCCTCCAAACTGATTGTACGAGAGGTTAATGAGCTGGAGCTCAGTTAGGTTCAAGACGCTCCTTGGAATCTGGCCGGAGAAGGCATTTGAGGAGAGATCAAGGTACTTGAGTGCCGGAGGGAGATCGCTGGAGATATCACCGGAAAGGTGATTCTGCGCGAGATTGAGGATTCGGAGGCCGGTGAGGTTACTGATCTCAGGCGAGCGAAGAGCGAGTTGTACTGCAAGAACACAGAGCGGAGGAGCGTGCATTTGGAGAGTGAAGCCAATCGGTCAAACAACACTTGAAGGAACGCAGCAAGAAAAAGCTCTCCCACCGGGCCGGTTTCGTCTGGAAAAAAGCTACATGAGCGCTCGCACAAGTTAACAGGAGTCTTCATTGGTTGTAGGCTATTTGTTTCGGGGAAGGTGGGTTGCAATTTTGTCGGAGTTCTATCAACGGATTGGAATCCATTGCCTCTTTGTCTCTTCCTCGCACTCTCTATTGTAAGAAATAAAAGTGAAAAGTTAAGATAATATGAATATATTGGCTTTGCCGACAACTAATTTATTGGATTGTTAGAGTTGAATAGTCGTTGGCTCGTGCATTGGAACACGTCATGGTAAGAAACAAAAGTGAAAAGTTAAGATAATATGAATATATTGGCTTTGCCGACAACTAAAGATAAAGATAGATATTATATTTTTTTGGTGTGGTACTGTTTCCCACTTAAGCTTGTATATATGTATATTATATTTTTTTGGTGTGGTACTGTAGTGGGACAGGAAAACAAAGTTATAAACTACAAGAATTAATCATGTAGAATACAATTATTGATCCTTAATCATCTTGATTTGATAGATAGACAAACGTTCGCAAATAAGAAAGGACACATAATTTAATTATTATTTTTTTTACTGTTCATTTTACTGTTTATTACTGTTAAAAAAAAATAAAAACGGAATGAAAGTGTAATTTACTGTTTATTATTATTAAAAGGAAAACGGAAACGAAATTAAAAAAATGCTGTAGTTAACGCATAACTTATTATAATAGATAGATATATCAAAACCTTCTATGTTATTCACGGTTTAATTTTCTATTTATACGAAAGTCCAGGTCTCTCTCTCTCTCTCTTCTCAAAGACTATTATACACTGCTGTGGCAACGTGATCTATGATTTTGTCAGAGACTTTAGAAGTGCTAAAACCAAAACTCAAGTTTTTGTTAATATCACGAGAATTTGTATTTACTTATTCCTTTTACGTCTAATTTTTATATTGAATTATCTATTTATTATTTATATAATAATAAATATTATTAATTTAATAATTTAGATTATTTCTTCTTGTCATCTTTTATAATTTTACCGATTATATATTAATTAATAATCATATCTGATTAAATTATTAGTTAAAAAATCATATTTTCATTAATCATGTAATGTTAATAACCATAAACAGCTAATTAAACTCATATAAAATTTTATATAAATGTCTTAAATACAAATCAAATTTCTATATTTTCCATCTAACTATATATTTTTGCCAAATTTTCTTATATCTAGCAATCATATATACTATATTTTCCATCCAATCATCTTCTTTTGCCAAACTTTACAAGTAGATTTGTGAAAAAATACTAAATTAAAGATTGTTCCCAAAAGAAATAATAAATTAAAGCAATAATAAATTAAAGAAATAATGACCTAAAGTTTAATAATCTTGGATCCAAATCTTGATTGAAATAAATATTATTCCCAAAAGAAATAATAAATGAAAAATTTGCGTCATGATCTACTGTTGCAAATATGATCTCGACTTTGCATATAATATAGCTAAAATTCACTGTTACATCACTTTGACTATAATTCGATGCCGCCGGTTTTTGTATCCTATGGATGAATTTATTCAGCTTTAACTATTCAACGAGAGTGCTTTACACGTCCAGTTTTGCATATTTGCAAAAACGTCTCTCAAACATTAATTTCCATCTAGCTTCAATGGCGTGTCTATCTACTTGCGTTGAAAATCGACGTTTAATTTTCCAAGTAGCTTCCTTTCACATTCTCTCTCTCGGTCTCTCTCTATGTAGATAAATTCATATGCGCACACACAAATGAGTCTGTAGATATCGTGTAAACGAAGAAGATGAAGAGAAAAATTTCGGAAATTATGGATTATTCAAGCGAACTGCCGGAAGATTCCATCGCCGACAAAATTTCGAAGGCATCCCCTCCTGATGCATGCAGGACGTCGCTGGTTTCCCAGACATTCAGCTCAGCTGCTGCTTCCAATCTCGTGTGGGAGGCGCTTCTGCCTCCCGATCATCAGCAAATCATTTCTGAATTGGTTTTGTCGTCGTCATCATTGAATATCTTTCCCAGAAAGATCTTTATTTCAGCCTCTGCGACAAGCCAATCCTCATCGGCAACGGTAACAGGGTAGGCATATTAAGAATTTCACTCTAGTTTTGTCTGCTTCAGTATATGTTATAAGTTGTTAGAAGCACTGCACAATTCGAATATTGGAAAATGGCATTTTATATTTGGATAAGAAGGTAGGGATCAAAGGATGATACAATTTTCTTCATTGATTTTACCTGAAAAATTGTATATCCTTGACATCAAAGAGTATACTGATTCAACAGAGTTTTACAATACATAAATGGAGTGGGAAAAAGAGTTACATGCTGGGAGCAAGAGAGTTAGGGGTAATATGGGGAGACGTTTCAGAATACTGGAAATGGTATTCTCTTGCCGAGTCACCAGTTTTACCCAAATCCAGGTCACTCTCCCTAACTTTCTATTTCTATATCAACGTGTGTGTGATTTTACACAACATGCTTTGTATTTTATTTAGTTTTTGTTTTGTCAATAAATTACGGTTTACATTATAAGAATCATGTGCAGATTTTCGGAGGTTGCTCATCTTGTGAATGTGTGTTGGCTTCATGTATGGGGCACAATTGAGACCAAAATTCTGTCCCCAAATACCAGATACGGAGCATACCTTATCTACACTATTGGGGATCAATTCCATGGGCTTGACAAGCCAGTGAAGTTGTCGTTAGATTTCTAGATGAGATCAGTATGTGATTTTATCAATGCTTATTTGCTATCAACAACATCCATGGATATTGATGCCCTCGAGGAAGAGGATGCACGATTTCCAAGAGACAGAGAGGACTAGGACTGTTCATAAGGGCCGGATTTTATCCGGTCCGGCCCGGAATCCGGATAACCGAATATCCGGTTATGGATTTCGGCCCGGATTTAATACGGGCCGAAACCCACATTTTTAAAATCGGCCCAATCCGGGCCGGTTATGGGTATTACATCCGGGTACCGGCTTTAAACCCCGGTACCCGGTTTTTATATAAAATGAAAAGTTTTGTGATTCCGTCTCTTATCTCTCTCTCTCTCTCGCGTCCGAACCCAACTAGTGTAACCCTAGACTTCGCCCTTCATGGTTTGCCCGCCATCTATCTCTCTCGCCGCCCCGCTGCCGGACTTTAGATAGGTAGTCTCTCTCTCTCTCTCTCTCTCTCTCTCTCTCGATCGATCGTTCCAACAAAGAATGTAGATCTGTTACTTTTTGTTAAACATGGGGTTTTTTTTTCTTCAAGTTTTTTAGTATCTGTTATTTACGTTAGATCTGTTATTTCAAAAGAGTATGCATCATCCACACGGTGCTTGGAAGAACTTGCAAAGATTGTTGAATGCATGAAAGATGCAGAAATGAAAGTTTTGCCCATTTTCTATCATGTAGATCCTAGTGATGCGCGGAAACAGGAAGGCACCTTCAGAGATGCAACTCGTGGGTATGTTTTTTTTGTTTTTGTTTTTTTTTTCTTTTTCCAGTTTGCAACCTGTGGGTATGTTTTTTTTTTTTTCTCTATTTTTTTGTTCTCTCTTTGGTGATTTTGAGTTTTTTTTTTAGGAGGATGTTTGAATGTTTGAGGCTTAGAATTTTCTTAAAGAAGGGCCTCCTAGGAGTTGCCGTTAAAGTATTAGACAAAATGGACAATTTGGGTATTGAAAGGAATCAAGAAACATATGAGGTTCTTGTGGCTTACTATGTCAATGCTGGGCGTTTGGAAGATACCTGGGCAATAATTAATGAAATGAAGCGCAGGAGATTTCAACTGAGCTCATTTGTGTATGGCAAGGTTATTGGTCTTTATAGGGATAATGGGATGTGAACGAAAGCAGTGGGCATTATGGAAGAGATTAGGGAGATGGGTATGTCATTAGATAAGCAGATATGTAATAGCATTATAGATACCTTTGAGAAATATGGTGAGTTAGATATTGAAGCGTTGGAAGTTTTTGAGAAAATGCAACAAGAAGGTGTAAGACCTGATATAACAACATGGAACTCTTTTAAGTTGTTGGCATTGTAAGGCTGGGGATCAACCTAAGGCCCTTGAGTTTTTCACTGAAATGCAAGAACAGGGGCTATATCCTGACCCAAAGGTCTTCCTTAGGATTATTAGCTGTTTGGGAGAGCACGGAAAGTGGGATGTGATGAAGAAGACTTAGATCAATGGTGCTAGTACTGCATCATCTTGTGGAAATTAGGTGAGAATGAGTAATTTGGTGGTTCGGGTGGTCCTAAAATCAGAGATCAACTATACTAATTATTCAGTCATATATTTATGCAGTTTCCTTTCTTATTGGTTTGGCTTTTACGTATTAATAGGGTAATTTGACCAAATGTTGTACACTCTAAACACCGAACACATTCTAGTGTTATTAGCTTGGTACCAACTTCATTTATATTGAAAAATATGGAATATAGCAAGTATTGAACAATATCATGAGAAGTTGGTGCTTAATGTTTTCAGGCGTTATGGTGTTGATTTCATTGGTTGAAGAACCCAAATTAAAGATTATGAATATGGTATACAAACAATGGATCTGATCAAAGAGATCATCATAGTGTTGACTTTATATGATTTTGTTGTAAAATAATTAAAAAAAAAATGTCTTATAAATATTAAATCCATTCTTAACTTTCCTAGAGACAAAAAAAAAAAATCTTAACACAAAAGTTTGCTTATAAAAATAATTTAAAAACCCAATGTGGATCTGTGGGTAGAAAAGCTTTCCATAGTAGTCAAAAACACAAGTACCTCAAAACGTAGTTACCCCAATCTACCCACATCTACCACCATTGATTAATGTTAAATGTCACTGACTCGCTGGGGTGCTGCGAGACAAAGTCTTATGTGTAGAGACATCAGAAGCTTCTATGAGATATTTTTCGCATCTTGATCCTAAAAAATTGTTATTATTTATTTAATATTTTACTAAATTATTGCTTCTCTAACTCTCAACATGGCAATAATTGCTCTAACTTAATTGCTAACAGGTTCAACTTCCACCCAACAGCACATGCATGATCCTTTATGGTGGGTCCTTTAGGTTTCCTCTTCATCCCTACCCTTACCCAAATTAAATGTCCTTAAATCATTATATTTCTGAACTAACCATTATTATTTCTATGCATGCTTTTCTCTTAAATTTGAATGATTGGGGCGACAGTTGGAATACCATTAGTTTTATTACTGAATTTGTAAACATACTTTATGTCAGGGTGCTGGAGATCAGCAATCTGGTGCATTAGGTATGTTTTGTTTCTTGCTCTTTACAATAGTTAGTTGATTTTCTGTATAGAATCCTGTCTATTAAGGCATTTAGTATGTACCTTTGCCATTTTTATATGTACAATTAGAAGCTAGTATGCCTGAAGTTATTTACATGTCTTTATTTACTCCTGCTATGCACCTTAAAGTCAACTACATCGTCATCTCAATAAGAGATGTTTTCCTAGCTATTTAGTATCGCATCTCGAATATACATTACAATGTGTCAAGTGGTGATTGTTATCCTGTACCTGATGAATCAGCTCCAGTGTACATAACTGTTGGAGATGGAGGAAATCAGGAAGGTCTTGCTGGAAGGAAAAGCAAGATTTACAATTTGTAAATTGCTCATTTCATTCTATTTTGTTTTTTGCAGGATCACTTTTAGGCCAATCACTTTGAAGTTGCTATTTGGTGTGGAAATTAAATTACTGATTTTGTAATTCATATATTGTAATTTAGTATTTCGTAATGTAATATATAAATAACAAATAATATAATATATAGTGGATTGTATTGTAATGCATGCATACTTGCATAGATGAATATTTAAAATTTTTTTGGTTTTACATGCATTTTTATTGCGAGGCAAATTAAGTGGAACTTTGATATAGGAGTTCATATTTTTCAACCTCTAAAGTGCACAATTAAATTTATTCTTTTGTTTTTTATAAAAAAAAAAATCAGAGGTATATGTGAAAATATTGGATATACATTTAGGCTTTATATAGGTAAAAAAAAAAAAAAAAAAAAAAAAAAAAAAAAAACCGGGTTCAATCTGAAACCCGGAATCCGGGTTCCGGCCCATTTCTGACCCTGGTAAACCCGGTCCGGATTCCGGCCTGGATTTGAAATCCGGATTTCGGGTTGGGTATACCCGGATTTCCAAGTTGGAATCCGGATGAACACCCCTAGAGAGGACAAGTGAAATAAATGCATAAAATAAAGATAAATGATCATGAAGTCAAATATGAATCAAATTCTCTCGTCTTCTCTTGCCTACTCTCTAATATTACAGTAGAGAAAAGGAATCATGAGTACAGAGGGCAAAGAAGCTAAAGTGAAGTCCATTTTTAAATTTGTCGGTATCTTTTTGTACCCCACCAGCTTTAATTTCAATGCCGTTTGACTTTTCTTCGTTCTTGGTACACTTTTGAACTTTTGATAAGGAGATACCAACTAGTTATTTTTAAATTTAGTGGATGATTTTTAAATTAAATTATTTTATTTTATTATTATTTATAGATGGAGGACGGTACCTCTAGGCTTTGTTGATAAATCCTCACTTTTGTCACAAATATAAGTGTAACCGGTCTAGTTCAGTCCAGTTTTGGACAAAATTTAGAACTGAACCGATAGGTACCGTTTTGTATTTTCTAAGACCGATTACGCACTGGTTACCCTCCTAAATCGATACTCAGTTTTACTATTTTCGGTCCGTATTTCTTCCGATTTTTCAGTTTTAATATATCTATATTATATAATATATATAATATAATATACTATATATATAATAATATAATGATAATATATTGTAGTATATTATAATCTATATTATAACTGTATTATAGACTATAATTGATATATTATAATATACAAAATAGTGCTATATTATAATATATAATGATATAATATTATATAACTATTAATATGCATTATATAATATTAGTATAGCTATTAATATAATAAACAAAAGGATATAAGATTTTTAATTTTAATATTATATTAATTAGTAATTTATCATATAATACAAAATTATTTTATATAGAATTATATATTATATATAAAAATTATATACAATTGAAAAAATTAAAAATATATATATGAACCATCTGGTCTGGTCTATTTTAGAAAAATAAAAATCGAAACAGGACTGATTTTGACTTGTTTTAAAAAAAATAAAACTGGTACCAGACCGAATCAAATTCAGGACCAGACCGATCCCACCGGTTTGGTCTGGTCCGATCCGATTTACTAGTTCACCAGTTTTGTTTACACCCATAGACAGAGGAGTACGACGATTACATGATTTTTTGAAGAAAACTTATTTTAATACCTTATTATCAATCAATTACAAACTAATAAAGCAAAAAACTAAAACCTCCAAAAACTACATACATTAAGAAATACGTAAATAAGGAAAATCCAATTTATCTATACGAAGCAATCCTCTAAAATAAGTGGGAACATGAAAGATAGAACGCCAAACTATATCAGCACCATATGCCCCCAACTTTGCCAAATAATCCGTTGGGGGACTACCTTCAAGGTAAACATACTTAACAATAAAATCACTATTATGTATAATATCAATGAGTTCATCCCAAAAATCTTCTAAGTACCACATACCACATCGTTGCCGCTATATCCAATTAATACAAACTAAAGAATCAGATTCCACATCAGCATGTCTTACACCCAACTCACAGCAATATCCCAAACCGATTAGCATGGCTTGCAATTCCGCTCAATTATTTGAACCAGTACCTAGATGACTTGAAAAAGCTAGACACATATCACCATTAGAATCCTGAATCACTCCATTTGCGCCCAAATTTCCAGAATTCCCAACACAGCTACCATCAATGTTTAACTTGAACCTGTTAGCCGAAGGTTTCTTCTATCTAATTATTTGCACATTCTACTTATTAATTGGAATAATAGGCACATTTAACTCTTTCAACTGCGTTTCATTAGCAAAAGAAAATTTCTTATAAGTAGTTGTCATAGTTTGCAATTTCCACAAGTACAGTCGAATCAACTAGCAAATTTCATCTGCTAAAAGCATTTTACCATCCATCCTTGCTTTACATCTACAATACCACAATCTCCAAGAAATTATACACTGAAGTATTCTCAAAATGCTGCCCATTTGAGTCAATTTGGAAGCTCTACTAAACCACAATAAAATCATGTCTCTCCAATTTCGATTCGAATCATGAGGAAGACCCAAAATAACCAAAAACTTTTTCCAAACAATCAACGCAATATCACCTTCCACTAAAACATGATTCAAATCTTCCACACTCCCTCTAGCACAACAATCACATTTAGAAGGAATAAGAATACCCACCCTTCTCAACCTCTCGTCCACACTTAAACAATTATTCATTGCTTTCCACATAAAAATAGAGATCTTCTAAGGCAAAGAAGCATGCCAAACCCAAGAAGACCAACACAGTTCCAGAGCATGAGCACGAATACAATTTCACGCACTCTTAGTATAAAACTGACTATCATTATTTTTTGTCTATATTAATATATCCTGTCCAATTTTCTAAGAACCCAAAAAATTACAAATTTCATCCGCCCTCTCGACACCAACCAACCTCTCTTATACTCCCATATCCCAGCCATTTTCTAGTTTTAATTCATGCAACTTCAATTTCGGATCCTCCACCACCTGATTCTCATTCGCAAGAGGTCCACCTCCATCCAATTATCAAACCAAAAAAACAAATTTCCATCCTGAACTCTCCATTTAGAATTTTGTAACACGATAGGAATAGAATTAATAACCATGGGTCAAAATCGTGTACCCTTTCTCGGATCAATAAGAGATACATGTTTATCTCCAATTTTTTTTGCACGAAAAAAATTACTCCATAAATCATCACCAGTCAAAGCCTTCCAACCAAATTTTGCATGGAGCGAGTCTTGAACATCTTCAAATTTTTGAAGACCAATACCATTTCTTCAGTCAGTCTACACATTTTTTCCCAAGAAAACCATTTTTTGTTTCCTTTCCCATTTATCTCCCAAAAAAAAAAAAAAGAACTAAGCAATCAATTCATAATCTTCAAAATTGATTGAGGAAGCTGAAGAATAGTAAGTAGATGAATAGGTATACTTCCCAAGACATGTTTCAGAAGAACTAACCCCCCCCCCCCCCCTCCCCCAAATCTTATCGCTTACACGAGAAACAAGAGATCCAAATGTTGTCTCATCAACAACCTACTAGACACAATTGGAGCTCCAAGATATGTAAAAGGAAAGAAACCTTCTACAAAACCAGTCAGCCTAAGTACTTCTCTCTTTCTTCTAAGAGAAAATTGTTTTGCAAAATACACTGCAATTTTATCCTTGTCAACACACTGACCAGTCCATTCCTCATACATTTTAAGCACTTTCATCAAACCCTTAACAGATTTCTTATTCCTATTAGAAAAAATGACAATATCATCCATATAAAGAAGATGAGAAATAAGAGGTGTTCCTCGTGGATGCGAGAAGCTACCAATCTTTCCATGCAGAAAATGCTTCTTTAATACCTGAGTTAAAACTTCTTCCATAATAATAAAGAGGTAATATGAGAGAGGATTTCCCTATCTCAGCCCCCCACCACCTTGGAAAAAACTATGAGAAGTCCCACACATCATAATAGAATACCACGGAGAGGAAATACAATTTCTAATCAACCCACATAACAATCTGAGAAACCAAATGCCTTCAAAACATGCAAAAGAAAAACCTATTCCACCCTAAGCTTTAGCCATATCAATTTTAAAAATACATTACCACCCATCACCTTTTTATTGATAAGATGCACCATTTCTTGTGTTACACTGATATTATCAAAGTTGCTTCGACCTGGTATAAAAGCACTTTGTTCAGTAAAAATCATTAAAGGAAGCAAATGAGCAAACCGATTAACTAAAACTTTCGTACAGATTTTGTAGAATACAAACTAATTGGCTGGAATTTATCAAAACCTGTTGGTTGAAGCATCTTAGGAATAAGTACCACTAACGATGCCGTAAAATACCACGGAAAAGGAACACCACGAAAGAAATCTATGACAGCTTCCACAACATCTTGAGCAATAATATCCCAACAAGCTCTAAAAAATAGGGATCCAAAACCATCCAGTTCCGGGCTGCTTTCAATAGGAATACTAAATACCACCTTTTTAACTTCATCAACTGAAGGTGAGCACACAATTGATCATTTTTTACCACTAAAATAACTGAATGGATCAACTCACCCAAATCTAGAAGCACCACGCTATTAGTGTCCCAAGAACTCCGAAAAATAAGAAACCACACCATCTTGAATCTCTTGGGGAGAATTTAATACCACACCATCTTGAATCTCTTGGGGAGAATTTAATACCACTCCATTTTGTAGCCTCATCTCTAACACCTGTGATTGTTTCCTTTTTTAAGCAAAGAATGAAAAAATCGGGAATTCTTGTTTCCATCCTCTAACCATCGAACCTTAGCACATTGAGCTAACCAAATTTCTTCTCTTTTTATCCAAGTATGAAGCTCCATTTTAGAAGCAATTAAATCTTGCTCAATATCATCCTCATGAATCCCCTGTAATCGAGATTTTAACTCATCAATTCTAATTTCAACCTCATGAATATGATGCTCAGTCTAGCCAAATACTTCTTTATTCCAAGCTTTGAGTGCTAATTTCAATCTTTTCAATTTAGAAACCAGCTTCGAAAACCCATTAACAAACACCTCTTGCTTGCTCCCATGAATCTCTAACACATTTACTAAAATTAGGATGATCAACCCACATTTCTTGAAAATAGAAAGGAGATGGGCTATACGAAGAAACATTACAAGACAAATCAATGACAATTGGTGCATGATGTAGTACGCGGCAAATACCTCATAAAAGAGTCCGGAAATTCATTTAGAAAACGCTAACCCATAAGTGTGCAATCCAATCAAACCCAACTTCGAGCAAATCCATGTTGCCCATTACACCAAGAGAATCTCGATCCAAGAACTTCATTTAAATCAAACCACAAGAATGAATCCATGAGTTGAAATCTGCCATAGCCACCGTGGAACGAGGTCTACCACCTCTCCTCCCAGAATTGTTGGCAATAATATTAAAATCCCCTATGATGAACAAGGGAATATTGGAAGACCTGTCCCTTTCCAAATTTGTCCAAAGATACCGTTTCAATTTAGCAGAGCACTTCGCATAAACAAAAAATGTCATAATCTCCTTCAAACCATCCAAAAGTATAACTGTAATATGTTGATTCCTCATCGTCTGAACACTAACTCTATCATCCTACATCCACAATATCCATACTTTGCCTTCCACTGCTTCATTCAAAAGACCAAAAATCAAAGAAAAGGCTTCTTTTAAGAGCTTCCATAGAATTCTCAAAAGGAAATGACTCAACAATTACAAGTACTTTCAGCTTATATTTTCTAACAATTTTCTTCAATTTGCCTCTAGATGTACAAGTCCCCCTAACATTCCAATATATAATTGGACTTATCATAAATTTAGTTTGGAGGAACGGTTTAAATTAAGTTAGGTGTTTTAAAATCTTCTAAATATTTTTACGAGTTCACAAACTTATTCTAATGGAGGTATTTTAGTGTTATTGGACCAAACCTAATTTTCAAATAAGCCTTTTGAATTTTGGAGCACTGAAAATAATATAATTTTAAAAAAGCATTTTACATAAATGACATTATAGTTTTAGGACAAAAATCCTAGTTCCCTCCCTCTTCTTTCTTCCTCTCTCTCTTTCTTTTTCCCCTCCCCCACGTTGTTCTCCTAGCCGTGACTTCCCAGCATCATCCTAGTCCATGCTACCGCCATCAACAATATAACCTCCTCGAGCATGCTACCACCAACCAACCACCTCCTTCTCTCCCTAATCTTCACCTTCACCATGTGGATCTCTTTCAATTCAGTAGAGCACTTCGCATAAACAAAAGATGTCATAATCTCCTTCAAACCATCCAAAAGTATAACTGTAATATGTTGATTCCTCATCGTCTGAACACTAACTCTATCATCCTACATCCACAAAATCCATACTTTGCCTTCCACTGCTTCATTCAAAAGACAAAAAATCAAAGACAAGGCTTCTTTTAAGAGCTTCCATAGAATTCTCAAAAGGAAACAACTCAACAATTACAAGGACTTTCAGCATATATTTTCTAACAATTTTCTTCAATCTACCTCTAGATGTACAAGTCCCCCTAACATTCCAATATATAATTGGACTTATCATAAATTTAGTTTGGAGGAACGGTTTAAATTAAGTTAAGTGTTTTAAAATCTTCTAAATATTTTTACGAGTCCACAAACTTATTCTAATGGAAGTATTTTAGTGTTATTGGACCAAACCTAATTTTCAAATAAGCCTTTTGAATTTTGGAGCACTGAAAATAATATAATTTTAAAAAAGCATTTTACATAAATGACATTATAGTTTTAGGACAAAAATCCTAGTTCCCTCCCTCTTCTTTCTTCCTCTCTCTCTTTCTTTTTCCCCTTCCCCACGTTGTTCTCCTAGCCGTGACTTCCCAGCATCATCCTAGTCCACGCTACCGCTATCAACAATATAACCTCCTCGAGCATGCTGCCACCAGCCAACCACCCCCTTCTCTCCCTCATCTTCACCTTCACCATGTGGATCTCTTTCAATTCAGTAGAGCACTTCGCATAAACAAAAGATGTCATAATCTCCTTCAAACCATCCAAAAGTATAACTATCATATGTTGATTCCTCATCGTCTGAACCCTAACTCTGTCATCCTACATCCACAAAATCCATACTTTGCCTTCCACTGCTTCATTCAAAAGACAAAAAATCAAAGAAAAGGCTTCTTTTAAGAGCTTTCATAGAATTCTCAAAAGGAAACGACTCAACAATTACAAGGACTTTCAGCTTATATTTTCTAACAATTTTCTTCAATCTGCCTCTAGATGTACAAGTCCCCCTAACATTCCAATATATAATTGGACTTATCATAAATTTAGTTTGGAGGAACGGTTTAAATTAAGTTAAGTGTTTTAAAATCTTCTAAATATTTTTACGAGTTCACAAACTTATTCTAATGGAAGTATTTTAGTGTTATTGGACCAAACCTAATTTTCAAATAAGCCTTTTGAATTTTGGAGCACTGAAAATAATATAATTTTAAAAAAGCATTTTACATAAATGACATTATAGTTTTAGGACAAAAATCCTAGTTCCCTCCCCCTTCTTTCTTCCTCTCTCTCTTTCTTTTTCCCCTTCCCCACGTTGTTCTCCTTGCCGTGACTTCCCAGCATCATCCTAGTCCACGCTACCGCCATCAACAATATAACCTCCTCGAGCATGCTGCCACCAGCCAACCACCCCCTTCTCTCCCTCATCTTCACCTTCACCATGTGGATCTCTTTCAATTCAGTAGAGCACTTCGCATAAACAAAAGATGTCATAATCTCCTTCAAACCATCCAAAAGTATAACTGTAATATGTTGATTCCTCATCGTCTGAACACTAACTTTGTCATCCTACATCCACAAAATCCATACTTTGCCTTCCACTGCTTCATTCAAAAGACCAAAAATCAAAGAAAAGGCTTCTTTTAAGAGCTTCCATAGAATTCTCAAAAGGAAACGACTCAACAATTACAAGGACTTTCAGCTTATATTTTCTAACAATTTTCTTCAATCTGCCTCTAGATGTACAAGTCCCCCTAACATTCCAATATATAATTGGACTTATCATAAATTTAGTTTGGAGGAACGGTTTAAATTAAGTTAAGTGTTTTAAAATCTTCTAAATATTTTTACGAGTTCACAAACTTATTCTAATGGAGGTATTTTAGTGTTATTGGACCAAACCTAATTTTCAAATAAGCCTTTTGAATTTTGGAGCACTGAAAATAATATAATTTTAAAAAAGCATTTTACATAAATGACATTATAGTTTTAGGACAAAAATCCTAGTTCCCTCCCTCTTCTTTCTTCCTCTCTCTCTTTCTTTTTCCCCTTCCCCACGTTGTTCTCCTAGCCGTGACTTCCCAGCATCATCCTAGTCCACGCTACCGCCATCAACAATATAACCTCCTCGAGCATGCTGCCACCAGCCAACCACCCCCTTCTCTCCCTCATCTTCACCCTCACCATGTGGATCTCTCTCTCTCCTCTCGCTCTCTCTCTCTCTCTCTCTCTCTTCTCTCTTTAGGGCTTCACAATTGCCATCCTCCACGGTCGGCACTGTGTGTAGCCAGTAGCTTCTCTACCAATGCCTCTCCCTTCCTCTCGAACCCCTCTTTCTCTAGATTTCCCCTCTTCTATTCTCATGGTTTCTCTTTGTCTTAGCCATGACAGTAGCCCTTGATGATGAAAGCTCAGACACCAGCCACCGTGAATAGCAACATCTAGGAAAAACCCACACCCAAACCCCCAATGCCTTTGTCCCCTTCTCTATTTCCCTTTTCTCTCTTCTCTCCTCCTTCAGCCAACTACTAGCACACACATGCGCGACCTCTCTCTCTCTCTCTCTCTCTCTCTCTCTCTCTCTCTGTGTATGGCAAGCCCAACAACAACAATCAGAGCCTCACTGCTAGCCACCTCCCCACCATCAAACTCTTTCATACGTCACCTCATAGTCCCCTATTTTAGCAACTCAGAAACAAAAAATAAGAATATTTAATCAGTATAAATACGATGAAAATATGTAACAGATTAAAACAAAAGATGGTCAACCTATAGAAGATGCTGTTAACACTTTAATATTTATACTAACCAAGCACTTTGTTGGTGATCATATTCAATTTAAAGAAAAAACTAGAAATTTATTAATCAATTTAAGATGTCCTCAATTATCTAATTTTAGATGGTATAAAGATGTATTTCTAACTAAAGTTATTATTAGAAATGATTGTCAACAACTTTAATGGATGGAAAAGTTCATAGATGGACTTCTATATTACTTCACCCAAAAGGTACATGAATCATTAGTAAAACCATATGGTACTATTGATTTTATTAATTTCACATATGGTGATATAATAACTATTTTTAATAGAACTGGTTTAATCATGTGTAATGATCTAAGATTAAAAAAACAAATGGATAAAGAAAAGAAATTTGCTAAGAAAGAGTTAGGTACCTTTTGTGAACAGTTTTGTTATACTTCATTATTAGCCCCATCTAGAAGACAAAAAAAAGTGAAAGGAAATTATAAAAATTACCCAAATAAAAAAAGAAAATATAAAAGACCTTATAAAATGAAAAAAGATAAACAAATATATAATAAAACTATAAAAAATGCAAAAAAGTTTAATAAACAGAAAAAACAATTTGTTTATTATAAATGTGGAAAAGTTTGACATTATTAATCAAATTGTAAAGTTAAAAAATAAATTAATGAATTTGATATACCTGAAACAATAAAAGAAAAATTATTAAATATTTTTATAATACATCCAAGTAAGGAAGAGGAGAGCTCTTCAGAAGAAGAAGAAATTGATCAATTAAAAAAATCAAGCCTCTCAAAACAATCTTCCGATAGTGTATAAGAAGAAAATGAGGTACATGTTTGTAATCACTTAGATAAGAATAATTGTATTTGTAATAAAACTATTAATAAATTGTCAACACATGAAAATATTATATTAGAATTAATAGATAAAATTAGTAATCCACAAGAAAGAAAAGAATATTTGGAAAAATTAAAAAATACTTTTACTAATCAAATTACTTCATCACCTAACCCAACACCGTCATCATATAATTTCTTAGAAATAGTAAATAGATTTAAAACAGAAACACAAAAGATTAATTTAAAGGATCTACAACAAGAAATTAATGAAATAAAAAAAGACATTAGAAATCTCAAAGCCTCTAATACTAAATTAGAAGTTTCAAATGAACAATTGATACAATAAATTATTCTATTAAAAATTGATAATAATACTAATTCTCCTAAAAAAAAAAAAAAGGAGAAAGCTCAGCAATAGTTATTAAAGAACAACTAGATAATCTCATTAATATTCTTAACAAAATAAATTTTTAAAAATGGTATATTGAAGTAACTATCTCTATTAACAAAGAATTTTCTCTTACAACAATTACTTTATTAGATACAATAGCAGATTTAAACTGTATACAAGAAGGAATAATACCTTCCAAATATTTTGAAAAAAAAAACACAAAACAGACATTATCTCAAGCTATTAGAGCAAAATTAAACATAAATTATAAGTTATCAAATGCATACGTTTGCTGTGAGGCCCCCAAATCCCCACGCACGGACACGGGGAAATCGCGACGTCCGGATGGTGACAACATGGGTCCCCATCCTATCAACGAGTGCCAAGTGTGTGTAAGCAACAGAAGTGCACGAAGAGACACGCAGCGGATAGCAAAGACATATAACTAAGTACCAGAATTTTTCATAGTTTAATACAAAGCTGTTCAAATCATTCATAATAAAATATTACAAATACAAATATTGTTTCAAAGCCAACTCCAAAGCATAGACTCCAACTCAAAACTCCGACAGAGCCGCATCCTCGGGCTCAGCCTCCTCCTCCTCCTCATCGATCCCTGCACCAAAATCTACGGTACCAAAAATGGTGCCGCAGGTAAGTAAAACCCAAACACAACTAGATAAAAACATATTAAAACTCAAACAATATGCATGAGAGAATGTCAATGCACAAACCCATAAAACCGTATTTTTCCACGCACGCCAAAAATCCCATTTGGCCCAAAAGCATTCCTTTAATCATATCCTCGCCATTATCCCAGATAATTGCCCAAAAACCAGTCTCGCCATTTTCGTAGAAAATGGCCCATTAACCAAAACATCAGAGCACTGTAAGCGGGAATCGAAAATGGCCCATTAACCAAAACATCAGAGCACTGTAAGCGGGAATCGCAGGCGGGACTCTACCACCATCCCTGCTTACCACCATCACTACGCGTCGTGCACCGTAGGCGGGAATCGCAGGCGGGACTCTACCACCATCCCTACGCGTACCTTGGACTCAAACCAGTCCATCCAATCGTTCACATATACCATAAATCAGTTCTCGCTTACAAGCCCAGTTTTCATTCACAAACACATGTACATGCATGCAATTACACAAAAACCCGGTTTTCCCTTTTTAAACATGAAAATGTGAGCACTATACAATGCAAACATCAAGGCATAAATATCTCAAACAAATATCAACATCAACCACACAACTCTGTCCTCAATCCATCCGACCCCTGAACTCCTCGGACTCAGTCCGGAATCAACCAACCAGTCCAATAATTAATTATAAGAGAAAAATATATTTAAATCTAAAATTAGAGTTTGGAAGATACTTACAGCGCTATATGGTATTTTTTCGAAAGCTCACGGCGTTGCAAACGGCCGAGGAAAAGCAACCTAATAGTGTATTTTACACTGTGGCCGTGGGTAATAAATTACCTACTTTCGAACGGGGACAAACCAAGACACGAAATTGATAGGGAATGGTCTTGAGATGTTTATGAAGCTAAAGGAAGTGAGTTTTGGCCGTGGGTGGCGGTGGAAACGGCGGTGGAAGAGCTTAAAGGGGCTAAACGGAGTTGAGCTCGTGGGAGCTGCTCCGGCAACAAATCGGGGCCGAAATTGGGTGGGTTAGGTCGGCAAGAGGTAGAGGAAGAAGTGGTGAAGAGATGGTGGCCAGAGGTGGTGCGACGGCGCCGGAAACGGTGAAAAATCGTGTGGATTGGAGGAGCTCGTGGTGGCTAACGGCGGCTCGGATGGAGGTGAAACTTGGTGGGGATGTTCACCGGTGAGAGGGGAAGAAAACTGGGTGGGTGGTGTAGGCCACGCCACCGACGAGCGGCAGTTCTGGGTGGAGAAAGAAACTGGCGACAGGGGATAAAAACAGGGCTGGGGCCGGGACTTCCAACCGTGCGTGGCGGCTAACAGCTAGTCCGATGGCTCTGAAAATTGGTGGGGATAAACTCTGGTGGGAGGGGAAGAGAATGGTGGGGGTGGTGTACAACACAGCCACCGGACGGCAGCGCAATGGGCGGCCGAAGTGGCAACGACGGTAAGGGGAAAAGAGAAGGGGAGAGCACGGGGAGAGAGAATCGGGGAGGAAAAAGAAGAAGAAAAAGGAAAGAAAGGAACGAAAAGAAGAAAAAGAAAAGGAAAAGGGAAAAAGAAAAAGAGAAAAGAAAAGAAATGAGGTCCAATCCTCACTCCGGAATCCTAAAACAGATCCGCCGAAAACGATTTTAAAAACCGTAAAACAACTAAAATAAATTAAACACAACATCAAATAAATTAAAAACTTATTAAAATACATTAATTTAAAATAAATAAACCAATATATTAATTAAATTAAAAACACTCCTTCAGTGAAAATACACGTAAAAGCGGGTCATCACATCCTCCCCCCCTTAAAAATAAATTTCATCCTCGAAATTTGCAAGATCAAACACCAACTTGAAACGAGCCACATAATTCCACATAAAACCACTTGTGGCCAAGATTAAGAAACATACCATCATTACTCAAACAAGTAGGGGTACTGCTCCCTCATGTCCGCTACTCGCTCCCAAGAGAAATCTTGAGCTAACGGATTTCCCCAGGCCACCTTAACCAAAGGTATCGTCTTGGACCTCAACTGTTGCTCCTTCCAATCCATGATCTGTGACGGAACAACCTCATAAGTAAGGTCCGTTTTCAATTGAATACTCTCTGGGTCGACAAAGTGTAGCTCTTGTTGACCAAAACTCTTCTTCAAGGATGACACGTGAAAGACATCATGAATATCCCCAAAATAATCTGGCAAAGTAACTCTATAAGCAACGGACCCTATCTTCTCCAAAATCTAGAAAGGGCCGACATACCTCGGATCCAGTTTCCTCTTTTTACCAAAACGCTTAACTCCTCTCATGGGAGAGACTTTGAGATAAACCCAATCACCTTCTTCAAAAGATAACTCTCTCCTCCTGGTATCAGTGTAGCTTTTCTGACGACTCTGAGCTGACGCCATTTTATCCATGATGATCCAAACTTGGCTTTGCATCTCTTGAATTATTTCGGGTCCAATTATCCTACTCTCCCCGACTTCATCCCAATACAAAGGCGATCTGCACTTCCTCCCATAAAGAGCTTCATAAGGAGCCATCTAAATGGTCGCATGGAAGCTATTATTATACACAAACTCTAAGAGCGGCAAGTGATTTTCCCAACTCCCTTGAAATTTCATGACACATGCTCGCAACATATCTTCAAGGGTCTGAATGGTGCGCTCCGATTGGCCGTCAGTCTGTGGGTGATATGCAGTATTGAACTTCAGCTTAGTACCCAATGCTGCCTGCAAACTTTTCCAAAACTGAGACGTGAACCTTGGGTCCCGATCCAACACTATACTCTTCGGTATGCCGTGCAACCGCACTATCTCTTTCACATCCAGGCGAGTCAACTTACCCAAGGAATCAGTATTATTAACAGGCAAGAAGTGAGCACTCTTCGTTAACCGATTAACAATCACCCAAACAGAATTTTTCCCACTAGGAGTCCTCGGCAAGCCCACTAAAAAAACCATTGTGATGTCGTCCCACTTCCACTCAGGAATAGGGAGGGGTTGGAGCATACCAGAGGGTCTTTGATGCTCGGCCTTGACTTAATGGCATGTGTGGCATTTCTCAACATACAAGGCAATATCCCTCTTAATTCCATCCCACCAATAATTTTTCTTCAAGTCCCAGTACATTTTCGTACTGCCGGGATGTACTGAATAAGGGGCCACATGAGTTTCTGCCATGATCCGCTCCTTGAATTCTGAATCTTTGGGGACCACTCTACGATCTCGGAGCCGAAGTATTCCATCTTTATCCATACTATAGTGCAACGGCCCTCGAGATTTTCTAACTCTTTTTCTGATATCCAACAGCTTCGGATCTTTCCTTTGAAGAGTCTTCAATTCCTCAAAATCAGTTACCTGAATATCAAGGACTGAGGATCAAATCTCCTCTTGCTGTGAACTTTCAATAAGGAGTCTTCTCATCCCACAAAGCAAAGAATCCAATCCTGACTACTCGGCCTCATCTTCCAAATGTGATTTTCGGCTCAAAGCATCAGCAACTATATTTGCCTTCCCCAGATGGTACTTGATCTCGCACTGGTAGTCACTGATTAGCTCTAGCCATCTCATTTGCCTCAAGTTCAAATTCTTTTGGGAAAACAAGTGCTTCAGCTCTTGTGATCGGTGTATACTTCGCAAGCTTCCCCATACAAGAAGTGCCACCAGATCTTGAGAGCAAAAACAATCGCAGCCAACTCCAAATCGCGCGTCGGATAATTCTTTTCATGATCCTTTAGCTGACGGGACGCATAAGCAACAACCCATCCTTCCTGCATAAGGACACAACCCAATCCAAATTTAGACGCATCGCTGAAGACTACGAATGGCTTATGCGGTTCTGGGAGCGCTAACACTGGTGCAGTCGTCAACCTGTTTTTCAATTCTTGGAAGCTTCTCTCACACTTATCTGACCAAACAAATTCTACATTCTTTCTAGTCAAAGCTGTGAGAGGTCCGGATAGGCGAGCAAATCCCTCCACAAATCTTCGGTAATATCCGGCAAGTCCCAAGAAACTCCGGATCTCGCGCACTATTGTCGAACGTTGCCATGACAAAATGGCTTCCACCTTACTAGGATCAACAGCCACTCCGTCTCGGAAGAAATCTGACTTCCTCCAACCAGAATTCACACTTGCTGAGCTTAGCATACAACTGGTGTTCTCATAATTTCCCAAGAACTAGACGAAGATGGTAAACATAATCTTCAACATTTCAGGAATAAATCAGAATGTCATCAATGAATACTACCACAAACGAATCTAGATAAGGTCAAAATACCCGATTCATTAAGTCCATGAAAGCAGCAAGGGCATTGGCTAACCCAAACGGCATCACTTTAAATTCATAATGCCCATATCTCGACCTGAAAGCAGTTTTGGGCACATCCTTGTCTCTTATCCTCAACTGGTAGTATCCTGACCTCAGATCAATCTTCGAGAAGATAGCCGCTCCTTGAAACTGATCAAATAAATCGTCAATTCTTGGGAGAGGGTATTTATTTTTGATGGTCACCTTATTTAATTCCCGATAATCGATACACATACGGAGGGTTCCATCTTTCTTTTTAACGAACAGTACTGGCGTACCCCACGACGAAGTACTTGGTTGAATGAACCCCTTATCCACCAGCTCTTGCAACTGAGTCTTTAACTCTTTCAATTCAGTCGGTGCCATGTGGTAAGGAGCTTTATGTACAGGAGCTGCTCCAGGTTCCAAGTCTATAAAAAACTCCATTTCACGAACAGGGGGTAGCCTAAGCAAGTTTTCCACAAACACGTCTGGGAATTCCTCCACAACGGGAATGTCTACCAAAGATTTCTTCTCAGAAGGCATAGACACCATCTGAACTTAGAAGGCATCCGCTCCCCATGCAATCTCCCTTCTTGCTTGAATTGCCGATATAATTACCGGCTTTTCTTTTAGCTTACTCCCCGTAAATTCCAGACAATCACCATCGGGAAGCTGAAAGCTAATTACCCGACTTCTGCAATTAATACTCGCAGAATATCGGTATAGCCAATCCATCCAGAGGATGATATCAAAACCCAATAGCTTAAACACCACCAAATCAATATCCAAGAACCTTCCATCAAAATTTAGTGGGCAACCCAAGGCAACCTTGGAACACCCTACCATTTCACCATTGGGTAGAGCCACTACCAAGGACTTCGGCAAAGGTTCCGTGACCAAATTACACATCCGAGCAAAAGTGGAAGATACAAACGACTTTGATGCACCGGAATCAAACAAAGTGCAAGCATAAAACTCATATAAACGGACTCTCCCTGAACCAAACACATTGACCCATGAAATCCAAAAACAAAGGAGGAACCAAAATACACCAAAAATCCAATCCAACATTAAATTAAATTAGATCCATACCTGTAATTACTCCGGCATCATGGCTCGCTGGCGCCTCATCATCATGGCTCGCTGGCGCCTCATCATCAACATCTCCGGGTGTGACAGCATAAACCCAGGCTTGCACTACTTGTCTTGGATTTGTTCTTCCACCTCTTCTACCTCCACGGCTTCCTTGAACTCGACTAGGGCACTCACGAGAAAAATGCCCCATCTGACCGCATACAAAACAGTGGTTACTACCTGATGGGAACCAAGGTGGAGCTATCCTTAAAGATCCTTTGCAAGTTCCAGACGGGCCAATTACAAGATCAAGAGCCAAGAAGATCAAGGAAGCAATGCAAGGATTGGTGCAATCCACTTGGGAAGAAGCTAGGAAGGGCCCAATACTCAAGATGGGTTTGAAGGAAGAAGAACCGGTTTTGATCCATTTGATACAAGCTATGGAAGACATGACTTAGAGATAGGGCCTATTGTTGTTAAGACTCTCAATTTGTTTAAAGGCTTTTATTAATAGTTTAGAAGAAATGGGCTTGAGGATGCTTGGCCCACATATGTCTTATTTCTAATGGACTAGGGTTTTCTTTGGGAAGGCCTTGTATTTTGGCCAAGGGTTTATTTGGAAACTTATTATTTTACTAGGGTTTAGAAGTTACTGTAGCGCGGCGTACGACACTGTTCACGCTACAGTACCCGAGCGCTTTCATTAGGGTTTTTGGGGGTTGTCTATTTAAACAACTTATAGCCTCATTTGAGAGGCAGAATAGATGGAATTTCTTTGAGAGTTTGAGTTATCTCCTCTTGTTCTTCTTGAACTTTTGAACTTATCAAAGGTAAATCAAAACCTTTGTGG
>QGSO01000652.1:201245-216783 GCA_011037825.1 Carya cathayensis
GAAACACGAGGAACTGCACAACAGCTGGAAGAGGAACACTCAAGTCCTTAAGATTTTCACTTCTGAACTCAATTGTCATATTATGAGCACTTGCAACACCATGGCAACTTGAGGTTTCACTATACCCAGAAGAGATAATTTGACTTCAGAAAGCCTTTGCACTAAAACAAGTTCATTAAAATTATCAATAATAATCAAACAAACAATTCCTTTCTCAATCCATATACTCTTAGCCATAGTCAACCACAAGATGACACCAGTCACCCCGGACTATAATCCATACCATCACTGCTTCGGGACACTGTCATACAGTTTCCCAACACTACACCATACGCTTCATACTTCTCTGCTATGCCATCCAACCCTTCGTGACACGCCATCCGGTGTATCACGACTTAATACAGAGTACACTCACGTGAACTCTCTTCCATCCACACTACAAAACCCATCACTGCGATACATGTCTCACGGTGCATCGCTACGCGACACGGAGTACGCGCTACGCGTACTTCCTTCGCTACAACACTCATCAACACGATGCACATCACACGATGCATCGCCATACAACACGGAGTACACTACATGCGTACTCCCTTCCTTCTACGACACACATCACTACAGCGCACGTCGCGCGGCGCGTCGCTGCATTACACAGAATACGCTACACGCGTACTCTCTTCACACTACACGCCGTATCACAACTACGGCATCCATCTCACGCCCATACTTCACAGCACAGTCCACAAAACTACAAAATCAAGCCCAACACTTCACAACCACACTTCGTTTCACAACTACGCAGCGAACTCCACAAACACTAACTACACAGTCTACAGCCAACCAAATCAACTATGTTAAACATAAATAACTAAAGATAGAGGGTTATACCATCGACGGGATAACCCGTGCGTCGCTCGCTGCTCGTCACGAACATGCGTCGGAGGAGCGTACGTGGCGGTAACACCGCGTACGGTGGCTGTCCACCACATAAAGTGGTAGTTTGGGACCGAGAAAAGCTAAGCGTGGCCTTGGAAGGCTCATGGTCGCCTTGTGATGGTCAAAGGTGGCGGAGCACGGCGGCATCACGCTGTGAACAGTAAATCCGAACGGTGGAAGAAAACGCGAGGTAGCGAAATGCCATAGAACTTCATGGCAAGCTAGGGAAAGGTAGATGAACATGTGGTGGAGCTGTGGTTGCGAGGTGGTGGTCGGACGGTGGCTGACGGCGGCGGATCGGCCGTTTGAAGCCATTTTCGGCCTTGGAGAGTGAGAGAGAGTGAGAGCTCTACAAAGCTCCGTTGGTCATGAAATTTTTTGGAGAGGTTCATGAGAATGAGAGGAACAAGATGGTGGTGGTGAAACACCACGGGTGGCCGTGTACGGTGGTGCACGGCGATGCAACCGAAAGTGTGATTTGAGAGACCCATATGAGAAAAAGTAAGAGTTAGGGAAAAAGAAAGACATGGGGAGGAAGCCCTTAATGAGGAGAATCCATTGGTGGTACTTGGTGGCTGATTTGGCCGTGTATGGTGGTCCAAAATTGTGAAAAAGCCTTAAAGACCCATATGTTTAGAGGAGAAAGGAGAGAGAGTGGGTGGCCGGTTTATCTCACCACCGGTTGGAAAGTGTTCACCGGAGGGAGTAGATCACGCCGGTATGGGAAGTGAGGCACGGCGGCCGGAGGTGGCGCTGGTAGGAAGCTCAAACCGATTGGTCATGGAGGAAGGCCATCGTGTACGTTGGCCATGCTTGGGGAAGAAGGAGAGGAAAGAGAGGAGAGAGAAAAAAAAGGAAGAAAAAAAAAGAAAAAAGAAAAAAGTGAAGGAAAAATGGTAGGGGCCTGGGTAATTAACTTCAATCCTACGCTTCGGGATCCTCAAATAATCCAACGGTGAGTTAAAACACTGATTTGAAAACGCATAAGTGTTTTATTTTAAATAAAACACTTTAAATAAAACACTACGATGAATTAAGGTAGAATATTATTTTATAAACTAAAATTTATAAAATAATATTTCCTCATCATTATTTAAAATGATAAAGTACCGTTAATTAATCGAAGATGATAAAATCATTTAAATTAATAAAATACTTAATTACAACACTAAGAGGAATTAAGATAGAATATATTTTTATAAACTAAAGTTTATAAAAATAATATTTTCTTCATCATTATATAAAATGATAAAGTATCATTAATTAATCAAAGTGCATAAAACACTTAAATAAACACTGAGAGGAATTAAGATAGATTATTATTTTATAAACTAAGGTTTATAAAATAATATTTCTTCATCATTATTAAAATGATAAAGTATCTTTAATCACTCAAAGAGGATAAAACCATTTAATTTAAATAAGAGTTTTCAACGTAAAATTAAACTTCTTAATATCTTAAAACAACTAAAATATTTAATCTAAGTAATTATCCACAATTATAATATTTTCAGAGCTCATTAAATTATTATAATTGTGCTACTTTAAAAACAAGTTTATCTAATACTTTGAAATCCGGTGGATAAGATCCAGAATACGCCATCGAGGTACAACGCTTAGGATAATTCTGTTCATGATTTTACAGTTGTCGGTGAAGAACAAAATAACGTAATTTACGGAAAAAGATAAATTATGCACGTGATTTCGGGTGAGGGTAGAGACGAGAGAGATAGTGATTACTGTCGGAAAAGAATCCAAAACTGATTGCCGTGCTGTCAATATGTGCGAAAAAGAAAGAGAATGGTGAGGAGATAAGACTAAATTTTAGCGAGCTGTTACACTAAAACAGAATATTCAATACCAATATATTTCGATGAATCGTTTGGAGATAATTTTGATATAGATAAATAATTAGTTATATATATAAAAACAATCATATAAATATATATATATATGTATAAATGATATTTTAAACTAACTTAATATATATAACTATAAATATTTTTATAGTCTTTACACAAAATATATTAATTATAAAAATGTATTTTTTTGGTTTGGATTCAATGATAAGATAAGATTGGATGGTTTTAGATTAAAAATAAAAGTTGAATAAAATATTATTAAAATATAATTTTTTAATATTATTATTGTTTTAGAATTTGAAAAAATTAAATTGAAATTTAAAAATTTTGAATTGTTTATTATATTTTATGTGAAAATTTAAAAAAATTATATTGATAAGATAAGATGAGATGTTTTCTGAATCCAAACGGAACTATTGTAACACGTGAAGGACTTACTAAAACTTATGTTGTGTGCACATTTATTCTCTCTTCTCCCCGAACCTCTCTTCAAATCCAAGCGATCAGTAAAATGACTTCAGCCCGCTTCCATCGCTTTCAAGCTCTCTCTTTCTACTCTCTCAAGTACTGCTCTCTCTCTCCTCATGTTTTCTGACATCTGACAAAAAGTTTAATATTTAGAAAAAATCTAGTTGCAAGCACAATTGCACACTAATATGTACACCAATCTAATATGATTGGTCAAAAAGTAGATTTTATTGAAAATAGTGCTAATTTAAATTTTGAATATAAATGAATCAGTATTGGTACGCAAATTAGTACGCAACTTTACTTGTACCTAGTAAAACTCTAATATTTATCTCTTTCTTTGCTCTTCAGTATTATTAGTAATCTCTCTCTCTCTCTCTCTCTCAAATCATTTTTTTCAGTTGGTGATGGTTTAGAAAAAAAAAAGTTGTAAATTGGCCTGCTCATTTTTTTTCGATTGGTGATGGTTTAGAAAAAAAAGAAAAAGTTGTAAATCGGCTTGCGAAGATGGGTTTGAAGATGAAGTCTATCGAGATGGAATCTGTTAGAGACGAAGATGGGATCTATTGAGATGGGACCTATGGGATCTGTCGAGATGGGTAAAATTGAAGGAGACGAACATGGCCTTTTTTAGTCTGATTTTGTTGTCTTTGAAGATGGCCTTTTTTAGTCTAATTTTGTTGTCCTTAAATTTCTATTTGGATGCTAAGAAAATGTGTTTATGTTTGGACGGTGAGAAAATGTGGGATCTTGAGTTTGATTTTTGTTTTCTTATTTCCACCAGCCCTTAGATTCGACAACTGGGGGATCTATTGGGATGGGATCTATGGGATCTGTCGAGATGGGTAAAATTGAAGGAGACGAACATTGCCTTTTTTAGTCTGATTTTGTTGTCTTTGAACATAGCCTTTTTTAGTCTAATTTTGTTGTCTTTAAATTTCTATTTGGATGCTAAGAAAATGTGTTTATGTTTGGATGGTGAGAAAATGTGGGATCTTGAGTTTGATTTTGTTTTCTTATTTCCACCAGCCCTTAGATTCGACAACTACCACTCTAATTTATCAAGATTAATCTACACCTATGTGAAGGAGAGATCGTATTCTAGAGGGAGAGAAAGAGAGCAACAGAGGGTGGGGGAAGAGCAGGTGACTGGGTTGGGGGTGGGAGGGAGGGAGAGAAAGAGGGGGAAAGAACTGTAAAAAAAAAAAATTGTTCACTTGTGTGTGAGTGTAAATTGTATTTTATTGCAACTTCTATGTGGCAACTTGTGTTTTTCAGGTGTAAAATGAGGAGAAACACACAACCAGTATGAAGGCTCTCTCATAGAGTAACTATACTAAAGTGGAAGAACTTTAGGAAACAATCGAAAACCTAGAGAAAAGTATATGTAAACAATAGCTGTACAATATAGAGCCAGTATCATCATTTCATTGCTAGCGGATTGCACGAAAGGGGATGGGAGAAAAACATAATAAAATGACAAGTGTGTCCTTACTTTTTAAAACTATTTACCAAACTCCATTAATACTTATTTTAGACCAGAATGCTCTTTCCGACTGGAATACTAGAATCCGGATGGAATTGCCCAAAATCGATCAGAACAGTCGAAACTTGACCCGATATGGAACAATAACCTACATTATACTGGTTACTATTTTGGCACAAAAAATTCCGGTTGTTCCGACCAAAACGGAACAGATTTCAAATACTTGATGCAAACCCATGTTGTGTAAAAGGACTTTTAGCTAAACTTGATAAATTTATGCTGAAAACTTCTCTTCTATGACGCACCAACGAAATAATTCTACCTAGCATCCCACGCACTACATATTATATTTTTTGTTTTTTTCCTTTTTTCATAATAAATATGTAGTATATAAATGATAAAAACAACTCAATGAGTTTAATAGAAATAAAATAAAAATTTTAAAATATATATAGTGTGTAGTATGGAATGATGAGTTACATAACCTCGCACCAATGTACTTTTAAAAATATATTGAATAGTTCATTGAATTAGTATTTAATAAGATTACTTTGCAAAGGTAATTGTCTTAAAGATTTGTTTGTTACATTCATAATTTTGTTACAGTTCTTCTACGTACAAGCACTAGGTAGAGTTGTTGTGCAATCAGATGATGTGGCGTAGGGCCACTTCATCCATATATAAAACAAAAAACAAAAAAACACAGTAGTCGAGAAAGCAGATGAAAATACCCCAAGCACATGTGTTTTGATTTTTTGTCAATCTTCATGTGGGAGTAAGTTGAAAGAGAGAGTCTTCATCTGGTATTGTGGTTGTCTTTGATCAACCCAACAACAATCCCCATTTCACCAACCCAATAATAGTCTTCAATCTCCTTCTTCACAAACCAAGTGTTGTTTCTTTTTTTTTTTTCCCACTCAAGCTAGATATGGTGTTGTTAAGGGATGAAATGCCCGCTTCTTCTTTGTAATCGCCCGAGGAAGGCAGCAGATTCACGTCGATGCCTCAAAGGAATAATCGAGTCTCTGTCGACACGATTTGGTATTTCGATCTACAAAATTTAATTGAAAGTGAGAACAGGTGGAAGAGACTGAGTTTTGATCGAGAAGCAAATCTGAAGAACGTATACAAAATGCATGACTCGTGGAAAGGTGGATGATTTGAGTAAGGCTTAGGGTGTGAACAAGAGAAAAGGTTGATGGAAAATATTTACTAAAAGTTAGTTGTTAAAAAAATTAAACATAAAAGAGCAAAAAAGGTAATATAATCTTTTACTAAGGTCTTTGAAAAGAAAGGAAAAAACAAACAAGAAAATAAGGAGCTCGTTTGTTTCCCAAGAAACAAGCAAGGGAAAAGAGAAGAATATGGTTTGCAAGAAACTAGATCTAGTCATAAAAAAACTTGGAAGATTTAAGGTATAAAGAAAAACTTGTATAGAAATATATGTACCTGACAAAGGGAAGGCCTCATTCCAAGAGGGCCATGGGAAGACAAAGGGAGGGAGGGGTTGTGAGGGAGAGAGAAAGAAATAAATAAAAAATTTATTAAATAGTATGCCGTTTGAAGCAAATGCTTGCAAGAAGCATTTTTCATTTTGTTTTGGGTTGATGTGGTAATGTTACATCACCTATTAAATAGTCAAACATCAAGCGTTGACTAGACATGCCGTGTTAATATCTTTAGATCAATAATAAAACATTTGACTACTGATTGAATGGTGTGACATGTCAGCACGGCACATACTGTGCACAGGCTCTTGTGTTGGCGATGCAAAAAGGGTCATCCCCAATGCCACTAGGAGGGTTAGGCATGTCGAGACTAGGAGGGTGGCTTTGGGTTGCTTGCATGGTTCAGATGGTGGAGCCCAGGGCGCTCAAGGCACATCCACGAAGGACCAACTGCATGACAAGTAGATAAGATCTTGTTGGATGACAAATCCCTTGATTTTAGAAGATAATGATAAGGCAAATCCCTTGATTTTAGAGAATGGGGCAGATTGGAGGAAGTTGAACAAGTTGTTGCTTTTTAAATGAGGGATTTTATCTATTTGTTAATTAGTAAATTTGTATCCTTAATCTTTGGACTTGTTGGGTTTGATTTCCTTAATTTTAAGGGTTTGATTTGTTTAGGGATTGTGATCTGTGGGAGAGGGCTAGCCGAACCCTAGTACTTATTTTCCATTTTGCATTGTATTCGATTATTATGTTATTTTGAATAAAAATTTAAATATTGATTTTCGAGAATTGAGTGCTAGCCTGAGTTAGTCTTGATTTTCACCATTCAACCATTCAAATCTTTGTGTTGCATCAAGGTAACCCTAGATTCATCCACCCAACATGATCATAAACAATTAAGTGCGAGTGAGGCTTCCATCATTGGTACTTTCATTGAGAGGCATCCAACCCGTAGAGAGGAAGCCAGGAGGAAGATCATGGCGAATCGACAACCAACGCATAGGGAGTAGATTGAGAACCTTGAAGCCACTTTAGAGGCACAACATACTGCCAACAATGAATGACTTGGAAGGTTAGAGGAGGTGCTCTACCAATTAGTGGATCAAAGGATGAATAGAGATGGAAGGCATCATAGAAGAAGAGACCATAGTCTCGAGCGTTCCGTGGGATCTAGAAGAAGCCAACACCGTGAAAGGGTGGAGGACTCGGATTCATCTAATCAAGATTCACCAAGCCCTGATGAGGAATCAACTGAGGAAAGTGAAAGGGAAGAAGAAAACCGAGGTGAGAGAAGAGGCACTCGTAGGGGAAGTATTTAAACCAAAAATGGACTTTCCCAAGTTCAATGGAAATGATCCAAACACTTGGGTCAGTAGGGCTGAGCAATACTTCGAGTACAATCATATGGAGGGTCATGCTAAGGTATCCTATGTTGTCTACTTCCTTGAGGGGGGGCAAACCAATAGTGGCAATGGATAAGGAAGACCTATAGAGCTCAAAGAAAGGAGTTGAAATGGCAAAAGTATGTCAATAAGCTCTTGGGTAGATTTGGGCCAATGGAGTATATCGACTACCATGAGACTCTCTCAAAGATCAAACAAACCAAATCTTTAAGGGATTATCAAAAGGAGTTCAAATACTTGTTCACAAAGGTACACAGGTGGTTGGAGAAGCTCTCATTGAGACTTTTGTAGGAGGCTTGAAGAAAGAATTGGCGGCGGAGGTAAAACTTAATAAGCCAAAGACCTTTATGCAAGCCTTGGAGATTGCACAGATTAAGGAGGATGAACTCCAAGATTTGAGGAAGAATAGCTGCTTTGAGTTAAGGAAACCACCTCCAATGGTTTCCAAGTTTGGTGCAAACAAAATTTGTAACAAAGACTTTTCACCAAGAGGCCCTAGTAGAGGTGCATTAAGTGGAGCCAAACCACTACCCATAGGTGTGAAGAGACTATCTTGGGAAGAGATGCGACGACAAAAAAAGAATTGGTTTTGTTCCAATTGCAATGAGAGGCTCACAATGGGCCACAAATGCAACGTGAAACAAATCTTTTTCATTGAAATTGAGTCGGAAGAAGAGGAAGACTTAGGGGAGGAAGAGAAAGGACAAGACCCTCTCACATTTCTATCCATGCATAGGCAGGTGTTACGAGACCTAGAACGATGAGATCACAAGCTCACATTGGCAAGATAGAGGTAACGGTTCTTGTTGATAATGGTTCATCCTTAAATTTTATCAACTCAAAAGTAGCCGAGAGCTTGGGGTTGCCTATGACTACTATCACTCCATTTGAGGTCAAGGTAGTGGGGAGAAGTTGATGTGTAGGGAAGCGTATAAGAAAGTGTGTTTAAAAGCACAAGGCCTTTAGATTGTGGTAGATTTATATTCTTTTCCTATTGTTAGGTTGGACGTTGTGTTGGGTGTGCAGTGGCTATAGGAGTTAGGAAAGATAGTCTTGGATTATAAAAAAATGACTATAGAGTTTATGATGGGGGGCAAATGGGAGACCATGAGAATGAATGAGAGATGAGGATATAAGGCTGTGGGGCCTAATGAGATGGAGAAGATCTTGAGGCAAGAGGGGCAATGCTTTGTTATCACATTGGCCTCACAACTTAGGGGCTTGAGTAAGGGGCATGAAATGGAAGGTGGGGGCATGGAGTTAGGGGCCCAGGTGCCTAGTGACTTGAGGGGTTTGTTGGGGAGGTTTTCCAAGGTGATGGAGGATTCGAAAACACTTCCACCATCGAGAAAATTTGACCACTATATTCCTTTGAAGGAGGAAGCTAAGCCGGTTAACGTGGCCCCCTACTGGTACGCCTATTACCAAAAGATCGAGATCGAAAAACAAGTCAATGAGATGTTGGCTAATGGGCTCATCCACCCAAGTACTAGCCCATTCTCAAGTCTAGTTCTATTGGTAAAAAAGAAGGATGGCACATGGATATTTTGCACCGACTACCGAGCCTTGAATGAGGCTACCATCAAGGATAGATTTCTAATCTCGACCATTGATGATATGTTGGATGAGCTTAAAGTTTTGAAATTCTTCTTCAAACTTGATCTAAGGGTCAGGTATCATCAAATAAAGGTGCATGAAGAGGACATTCACAATATAGCTTTCCGAACTCACAATGGCCACTTTGAGTACTTGGTGATGCCTTTTGGTCTATGCAATGCTCTTTCAATGTTTCAAGCATGCATGAACCAAATCTTTAAGCTGTACTTGAGGAGGTATGTGTTGGTATTTTTCGATGATATTCTTGTTTATTCCAAGACATGGAATGATCATTTGGAGCACTTGGAGGTTATTTTGGGGGTGCTACTTGATAACTCTTTCTATATTAAGTTGTTCAAGTATGCATTCGACCAAAAGGAATTTGAGTATTTGGGGCACTTGATCTCACGTTAGAGAGTCAAGGTGGATTAAAAAAAAATTGAAGCTATGGTGGCTTGGCCCAAACCAAAGACCATCACCGAATTGGGGGGCTTTTTAGGGCTCACGGGTTATTATAGAAAGTTTGTCAAGGATTATGCTTCTATTGCAATACCACTCACCAACATGTTCAAGAAAAATAATTTTATTTGGAGTGAAGAGGCGGAGATGGCATTTGAAACTTTGAAGAAGACCATGACAACTACACATGTCCTTGCTATGCCTAATTTTGAAAAGGTGTTCAAGTTACATACGGATGCAAGCAATGTGGGGGTAGGTGCAGTATTAACACAAGAAGAGAGGCCACTAGCCTTCATTAGCAAGGCCCTTGGTATTCAAAAGAAATGGTGGAGTGTGTATGCACGGGAGATGCTTGCTATAATGGAGGCTGTGAGGGTATGGAGACCTTATTTGTTGGAGCGGAAGTTCTTGATAGTCACGAATCAACAACCTTTGAAGCATTTTTTAGAGAAAAGAATCACTACTCCATATCAACAAAGGTGGGTATCTAAGTTGCTTGGGTTTGAATTTTAATTGGTGAATAGGCCAGGTAGGAGGATTGTATAGCCGATGCCCTATCTAGGATGAAAGATGGTGAGGTGCTAGAGCCCATTTCGAGTCCTTCGTAGGAAGTGTGAGATGAGATTAGAGAGGGAATAAAATTTGATCTAAGGTGTAAGAAGGTGATGGAGAAGTTAGATGTGGATGCTAACGGAGTAAAAAACTATGAGATGCGTGATGAGCTTCTAAAGTATTAGGGGAGAGTTGTGGTGCTGAGTGTAGGAGATCTTAGAAGGAAGATTTTATGACACTTTCATGATACCAAGGAGGGGGACACTTAGGGGGGTGTACCTACCGTACTTGGCTAAGGGTGGCTAACTTATTCCATTGAGATGGCATGAAAGGCGGTGTGAGGGAGTATGTTAGGAGGTGTGACATTTGCCAAAGGGTTAAGAATGAAAGTAGAAAGCCCAATGAGTTGATGCAACCTTTATCAATCCCTACTCACACTTGGGAGTATGTCACCATAGATTTTGTGGAGAGATTGCCGCTTTCCAACGGATGTGATGGGTACTTTTGGTGGTAGATCGCTTGACTAGGTATGCACACTTCATTGCAATGGTGTATCCATACATGGCTAAGACTATTGCTAAACTTTATATGGATCATGTGATGAAATTTGATGGAATGCTGAGGAGCATTGTGATGGATAGGGACCGAGTGTTCATGAGTAATTTTTGGAGGGAGTACTTCAAGATGCATGGAACAGAATTGGCACAAAGTTCAACCTATCACCCTCAAACCAATGGCCAAACGGAGGTGACCAACCAAACTCTTGAGCAATACCTTAGGTGCTTTGTGCACCAATATCCAAAGAAGTGGGAGGAGCATTTGGCTTGAGCTGAATTTTGGGACAACACCTCATACCACCTATCAATCAAGATGACACCATTTGAGGCTCTCTGTAGAAAGCCACCACTGGTGCTTATAGCCTATGAAGTTGGGAGTTCACCTAATGAGTTGCTGGATATGAAGCTTAAAGAGATGGATGAGGTCTTGAACAAACTCAAAAAGAATTTGGCACGTGCTCGAGACTAAATGAAGAAACACTTTGACTAGGGAAGAAGCATGGAGTCCTTTGAACCAGGAGATTGGGTCTTTCTCAAGTACTTACAAAGGGAGCCCAAGGCACCATCTAAGGCAATGTTGAGCAAGTTGAGGGCTAAATATTTTGGCCCATATCGAGTGTTAGAGAAGTGCAGACTGCTTGCTTACAAGTTGGACTTACCGACCGGGGTTTACATTCATCCTATTTTTCATGTCTCATGGCTAAGGAAGAAGGTTGGAGATCCAACCAAGGTGGTGAATGAATTGCCCAGGGCGAACGAAGAGGGACAAATGACAATTAGACTTGAGAAAATCTTGGAGTATAGGCATGTGAGGAAGGGCGTCCAAGTGAGAACCTAATCCTTGGTTCAATGGAGGGGACTTCCAAATGAGGATGCTACATGGGAGAGTGTTTGAGTTCTCAAGGAGCAATTTCCAAAGCTTGACCTTGAGAACAAGGTCAATCTTTAAGGGGGGAGGATTGATGGCTATGCAAGAAAGGCCATCCGCAATGCCACTAGAAGGGTTAGGAGGGTGGCTTTGGGCTGCTTGCATGGTTTGAATGGTGGAGCCCAAGGTGCGCAAGACACGGCCACGAAGGACCAACTGCATGACAACTAGATGATATCTTGTTGGACGGCAAATCTCTTGATTTTAGGGGATGGGGATGAGGCCTTAATTTTAGAGGATGAGACAAATTGGAGGAAGTTGACCTAGTTGTTGGTTTTTAAATTATGGATTTGATCGATTTGTTAATTAGTAGATTTGTTTCCTTAATCTTAGGAGTTGTTGGGTTTGATTTCCTTAATTTTAGGGGTTTGATTTGTTTAGGGATTGTGATCGGTGGGGGAGGTCTAGCTTAACCCTAGTACTTATTTTCGGTTTTGCATTGTATTCGATTATTATGCTATGTTGAATAAAAGTTTAAACACTTGTTTTCAAGAATTGAGTGCTATTAGTCTTGATTTTCACCATTCAATGATTTAGATCTTAGTGTTACCTCGAGGTAACCCTAGATTCATCCACCCAACACGATCGTAAACACTTGAGTGCAAGTGAGGCTTCCAGCACCTTGTCCCTAACACCATTCTAATTGTAATCCCACAAGACATTTGCAGAGGAGGGAACTTGGAAATTTTACTTACTGACATCAAAAATCAAAACCATAAAACATTCTCCTTGCCATTCTTGGAAGCAATGCTTAAGGAAATTCACATTAATGACAAGTTTTACCCTTTTTTTATTAATTTTTTTAATGTATAAAGATCCTTTAATTGTCTGACTGAATTAGATTAGTTAATATAAAAAAATGATAAAAATAATATTAAATGCTCAAAAATTCTATATAGACAACATTAAGGTCCTCACTAAACAAATAAGATGAGATCAGATGAAAAATTTGTAAATATTAGTGAAATGGTTTGACTTAATATGTTTCATGCGATTTTGAAATATGAGAAAGAAAAAGTTAAGTAAAAATATTATAAAGTTAAAATATTGTTAAAATATAATTTTTGTTTTGTGATTTGAAAAAGTTGAATTTATTTTTATTGTTTTGTTTGAAATTTTGATAAAGCTGTAATAATTAAATTAAATAATTTGAAAATTTGAAATTGAAAAGTATATTTTTTTTAATTGTGTTTGTAAAACTGTTCATCCAGGCCAAGTTTTTCCCCGGCCTGGCCCAAAACCAGTATTGCAAAACCTAAACCTATCTGATCCAGGTACGGTTTGGTAATCCTTCTTATTTAAAAACATCTCTCTCTCTCTCTCTCTCTCTCTCTCTCTCTCTCTCTCTCTCTCTCTCTCTCTCAGCGAAAGCCTAGCCTCTTGTCACTCTTCCTCTGCCAATCAAAGATCTGTTACTCGTGGACGTCGTCTTCTACTTTTTTGCTCCATCATCGAAGATCTGTAGTGATGTGCTATGTCTGTGACTGCATGTGTTTGGGAATCTTGGTTTGCTGTAGTGATGTTTGTATGCAGAAGAGAAACAAAAAATAAAACTTTTGACACTTACGAAATAAATAAAAATAAATACCATGTTTAGATGTTGAGTTGAAATTGGATAAGATGAATTGAGACCACCTATAAAATCAAACGGGGCCTAAATATTGTATAATTCATAGAATGTGTTTATCTCGGTTTAAAACTATTTTTTTTGTAATCTGCAAAATGTACGTTGGGAAGCAGCTCCATGGAAGAATGACCCTTGCAATGAAAAATTAGTTTGCTCATGACAGCCTAATGCGTGCTCTAACTCGCAGCATTCCTTCCAAGGCCTATTAGAGTGAAGGATTCTGAGGCTCTGAGCAGTCATTCGCAGCATTACAGTTGGGAGAGAAATTAGGAGCTAGAGATAGGTATTCTAATTTTCAAAGTAGTCACCAAATCCATGTTTCATTGATTTTGAATGTAACTCAAAACAATATCCAACACAGGTACTAAAACTTCTTAGTTCACCCTTCTGCAATATATTTATTAACATGTTTAGCAAATGCCCTCAGTTTTTATTTACTTTAAACTTTTGAGGAAGAAACTGTTTACTACCAGGGAATATGTAATCCAACAGGAAATGCAATACAATAATGCTGCAAAGATCAGATCTGCTCACTGCTCCCCATCCCAGAGTTCTTCAATGGTCCTATAGGCATCGAAGGTCTCATGAACAAATGGGGTGCCCTTAATTATCCTCTCCTGCAAGATTAAATACCCAAAAGCTATAATCATCTAAATTTTAGTGAAACCTTCTTCACTATTAACGAAGTTAATGTACAATAAGTGATTGTAAGATGAATTGGCAGTCAATGATTTATAAAAATCCATTCTTTTTTTTTCTCGGAAACCAAACAATAGTTTAAAAGGATCTTTGAGAGGGAAGTTCTATGCACTGATGTATATGGGGAGCAATGCACACGTACAAGAATAGGGATAAGCTACTTGCCTGCTCAATGTCAGAGAACTTTGCAAACAAATCATCAGGTATATACCAGCCAAAAACATCAAAATTTTCCTTGATCCTTGTCTCATTTGAGCTCTTAGGCAGTACACTGTGGCCCATTTGCAGCCCCCAACAAAGGGCCACTTGTGCAGGAGTCTTCCCCAGTTTTTCTGCAACCCAAAGGAGAATTGGGTTTTTAAGGATCTCCTTTTTCATAATCTCCATAGCGGGGGAACCCAATGGTGAATAACCCTGAAATGAGAAAAAAGTTGATGACTTTGTAACCAGAAAACAAAAAAATGGTTGTTCAAAATTAACAGAATTTTGATTCTGAAGTCCTCCTTATTAATCTATCCTGCATGATTTGCTCACAAAGATTGCATTTCTTTTGCTATCACCAATCAATATATGAACACTCACAGATAGGTGAATTCCTTTAGATTTACAAAAGGTTGTGTTAGTGGGAAGGGAATTGGCAGGCAATGTGAAATATAACGATATTAATTGACGAAGGGAAATGTTGCGTTGCAATTTAATAATGCAATGCATCTTGATGAAAATGAAGGAACTTTATGGTTAAGTGAAACGGTGCGTGCAAGTTAAGTGAAGCAGTGCATTTTAGATCGTGAAGGTGTCGTAGTAGACGGAGATAAACGTCAGCATATTGTTGTAGGAAATGTAATAAGCGATGCGTTTTACTGTAAGTAGTCGTAGGTATAAGAATGAAACTGAGAAAGAAGATATTCATTTTGGATGTTAGTTGATTCTTTAGAGTTTGGAGATTACTCAAAAAACTTTTTCAAGAAAAGAGAAGTTGTTTCTTGGTTTTGATTCTTGCAATATTGGTTAATTCTTGAATTATTCTTTTGTTTCCTTTATCATCTTGTTCTTGATTATGTTGGCTGAGTTGGAAAGGTAGCAGATCCATAAGAATTGGTATCAGAGAGGCCGATCCTCTCATGGCATAGAATACTCAAGTAGCAGCAGCCTTGAAGGCACAACAAGAAGGTTCTTTGAGGCAAGATGAGGGAATCTTGAAACAATTGGAGGAGCACAATCATGCGATCAGTGGAATTATAGGTAGGTTAGATCAACTCACTGATATGTTAAAATCTTTAGTAGAATGTAAGCAACGTAGATCTATTCCTCCAAGTTCTTACAAGGGTAGAGGCATGAACATGAAGAGTCTTATGGTCATGGAATGAATTTTGATGAAAGGGGCTTTGTGCCTAGGGGAGTTAGACTAGACTCCCCCCCCCCTCCCCCTCCAACTTTGATGGAACTAATCATGTTGGGTGGGTTTTCAAAGCCACTCAGTACTTTGAATTTCATCAAACCTCACTTAATAG